>JARBWK010000009.1:23306042-23408006 GCA_030556195.1 Anolis apletophallus | reverse complement strand
ATGCTGATTGTTCCAATAAATTTCCTTTTGGCCCTCAGTTTGCGTCAACCATCCTTTTTGTTGAGGTCCACTGTGGCTTGTAGGTGGAAAGCCTAGCCATCCCATTTTCCCAGATTTGTGCTTTCCCTTTTAACCCTGGGAAGACGGAAAAGTTACCTTTGACTGTTTGGTCACTTGTTGACTGAGGATGGTTCTACACAGACACTATAATGCAATTTAAAGCACGGTAAGCACACATCAATCCAGAAACAGTATGTTAAAAACTCATTAGAAAGTCCGGGAGAAGCCAGATAATGTGCTGCAGCCAAATGGGGTATATCCCATGCAGGGTCCAAAACCAAGATGATCTCAAACTGACAGTAATGTGTGTATCAGTGCAACTCAGTGAATTGGTTAAGAAAAAAACCCTCTGCATTTTCCAGTAGCTGTCTAGACAAATATACTGTGGTTTGATTCGAATACACAACCAGCTGATAATTTGGCCACCATCCCAGGCTTAAACTGGTTCTAGGGATGTTTGTATAGGAGCTGCACAGTGAAACCAGTTTGTTTTAATCCACTTCCAAAATGAATTATAGTGTCTATGCAGAACCATGACAGCCCACAGTTTGAACAACACTTTCAACATCTTAAAATGCACAGCTCAGCTGTATGCACTGATTGACCAGATTACAATTGATCTATGTTTCTTTGCTGTCAAATAGAATAATACTTCCCTTACATTTCTTGTGACGTGCAAACCACCAACAATGATAAAAACAAGCATACAAAAATATGAAATTGGAGAGGACAGTCTCCCTTCTTTGCAGCAAGTATATCCTTAATCATAAAAAAATCTGGAATGTGAAAACGCAGTGAAAAATATACAAAGACTCTAATAATCTCATTCGACAAGAGAAAAAGAACCCTTTGGAACTCTTTGTTCCTCCATATAAAAATGAAATAAGCAAAGATTTATATCCCTACTTTCTGGGTCCTCAAAATGTGTGAGGGGTTGATTTTTGGGACTTCTTTGGAGATTACTACAGATACCTCTCTAAATACTATATTCCTCCCTCTGCATTTCAGAGTGGCGCCTTTGCCTATGGAATGGGTTGAGTTGCTAACAAGTGAGTTAACTGATGAGCTTCATGATTGAAAAGGGATTTGAACTTGGGTGACACATGTCGAGACACATCAGTTATGGGGTAACCAGTCCAATGTCACTACAGGTTTCTTTATGGCAAGAAAAAATATGATTTGAAATGCAATTAATGTGTAAGCTGAAATAAAGAAGATTTGGGTGCTATCTAGAACAGCCTAATCTGTTCACTTGGTCTGTCTAGACTTTTTTTGCATGTAATTCTAAGTTCTTCATCAAATGACAAATACTAAGTGTCATAGCAGACGCCAGTTTAGAGAGCCAAACCCAATTGAAGTGTAAATAGTTTGTTTTAATATTCACAGAGTCTCTGGAGATAAGTATTTGCAAAACAAAAGCACTTAATGGTCAGTGAAAACGCTAACAAAAGGAAGCCTTAACCAGCATGAAAACAAACAGGGAGAAAAAGCCTGCATTCAAAACGCCAAAACTCTTTAGCAAAATCAAAACAAAACAAACAGAGAAAGGCACGCTGAGGGCAGCAGAGAAGATGTCGTCATCAGAATCAATCCAAGGTCATCAGCATTGAAGTCATCAAAGGATTGTCCAAGAAGGTATCCAATGGGGTGTAGGAGAGACGTAATCCAGGAGCCAGGCCAAGGTCAAGGAGAGGAGATAGACGTAGAAGCAAAGACACAACCCACAGTCCAACTGGGGAGCAACCCGGTGGAGTTCAAACCCCACCACAGGAAGCAGCAGAATCAGTTTGGAAACAAGGCTTCAAGATGCAAGATGACAGGATGCAAGAGTCCTAGGATCCAAAGGCAACTCTTTGCTAGCCACAGAGGTTAGTCCCAAAATGCCCACCTTTTTAAGCTCACTACAAGTCAGATCCACTTGATGAGGTCGATGCCCTATCATCATCCTCAGGTGTTACTCTCCCAGCAGCTGCTGCCCTTTGACTGACCCTCCAAGATTTCCACCTGACCCTCCAAGATTTCCACTTAGAACATCCCCCCCATTGTCTGGGGACTCTGAGGACCAATCCTGATCATCAGTGAATCCTACCCATGTGTCTGAACTTGTGGGCTCCTCACAAGCCCTCTGAATTTCTCTTACTTGAGTCCAATCCATTTCAGTAGAAGTGTCCTCTGTACTCTGACTCCCATAATTCCCAGAGAATCCCTCAAATGTCTCAGAGTCTGTAGGTGCTGCAATCACCTGCCTGACTCTCTTGAGTTGCAAGTGATCCTCTTCACTTGACTCACTTGACTTTGTGCAAACACCAGTACTCCTGTTACAAACAGCCCCATCCAGCTCCATACTCTCCCCAGATGCTGAGCCATCAGAGTATTCTGAATCACTACTATCAGTAGCAGCTGAAGGCTCAATCACAACACTAAGAGTGCATAGGAAGGATGTATAACAGTTAAAATTGTACAAAACCGTGTTAACTGTAGATATACTCCACATATATTCAAAGCAGTGTAAGAAGAATCATGCTGGTATCACACCTACAGTATGTTATTTATTTTTCATGTGGCCATCTTGATATTGCTGAGATATAAACAAAGCTACATTGCTCAAATAATGTTTTAGTTCTAAGAGTGGCCCATTGTAGCTGAGGATACAAAGGACTCCACCAATGGGTTTTAACCTTTAGTTTAACTTGTTGATATTGTAGGACGGGTGGGAAAACCTATCAGTTCCGCTTGCACTTGCACTCAGATTTGTTCAGACCACAAGTGATTTCCATTCTGAATTAGCATTTTGTCTGAGTAAAATGAAAATAATCAATATATCTTACCAGATACAATATCAATAGGCTATATGGGATATCAAAAAAAGGACATATAGCAAATAATTCCGAGTGGTGGATAATCCGTGCAGGAAAATTCCTGGGAAAAGGTAGGTATCCCAAAGTAGAGAATCTTGTGTCCGATATCCACAGCCTATGAACTGGTAGCGAAGCCAAATGTTCCAACAGAAGAAATCCCCAGGACGCGGAGGAGCAATCTCAGGGCGTCTCCTCCAAGTGAATCAAATGTAGACCCAGAGGCACAGATCTATAAAAACAAATATAATTTGGATAATCCGCTATAGTTGGAAAACACCACCATAGCCCATACAATAATATTGTGTGATACATACCATATATGATGTTGATCCAAACATAACCCTGCCTATTGTAAGCAGGATGACCCAAAGATAAGTAGTAGAGGGGTGAGGAATACTTATATGAGTATTGAGTTGATACTGATAGGATCGTTCAGGCCACGTGGCCACTCAGTATCAAGGCGAATTATCCATCCTCGATACTGAGTGGCCACGTGACCTGAACGATCCTATCAGTATCAACTCAATACTCATATAGATATTCCTCACCCCTCTACTACTTTCCTTTGGGTCACCCTGCATACAATAGGCAAGGTTATATTTGGATCAACATTATGTATGGTAAGTATCACACAATATTATTGTAAGGGATTTCTTCTGTTGGTGCATTTGGCTCCGCTACCAGTTCATAGGCTGTGGATATCGGACACAAGATTCTCTACTTTGGGACACCTACCTTTTCCCAGGAATTTTTCTGCATGGATTATCGACCACTTGGAATTATTTGCACCATGTGTATTTAGAACTTTTGGACTATCGATGGACTGTTCTTATGAACTGTGGATGTATTGACTTCATACTAGGTCTCCCTTACAAACTACGATTTGTTGTATATTTTATGATAATATCCATGAGATCTTCAAACGTATGTATGTCCCTTTTTTGATATCCCATATAGCCTATTGATATTGTATCTGGTAAGATATATTGATTATTGCACCATTGTACTTTGACTGTTACGACTAGCCCTCTTGTTGTTTTCTAAAATGAAAATAAATCACAGCCACTTACATAAAAACGTGGCTAAAGAACCTTCTATTTATTTATCACTGGGGACTTCTTCCATGAGTATTCTTGCAAGTACCTGCAGAATAACTTTAGTGGGAACCTCTTTTCAAGTTAATGGGTTTTTGGATCCAAGTCACTGATTTCTTTTCTCCTTTGCCCCTTGCTTCTTATTCTTACCATCTGTTTGTTTTTAAAGCATTCTCTTTGGAAAGAGCTGTACATGTTAACATAGAGACAATTCCTGCCTTTAGTTTCTGATGGATTTAATCTCCCAATGGGTTGTGATAAAATGGACAGACTTTTTTGTGTGTGTGTCTGAATTGCCATTGATAATTTTGCCACAGCTCTGTAACATAATGATTTTCCCCAGCAGCACATGCAGGCTTAGCAGAATGGAATTCATATCAGATGGGTCTGGAGAATAAAAGGATCAATCAGCATTAGCGATAAGCTCCATGTGAAGTGACCTTTAAAGCACTACATAACACAAGACTATATTCCCTATGCAACACTTGGGGATAATTGCAAAGGCTTCAGATATTGACAGGGAATTCAACTTCAGACAGAAATTTGAGAGATAGGGAAAACAGTGGTGATCAGATGGAATGACGGTTTGAGGGTGGCCCTTGTGAAAAGGGTTGAGGAGGGGCTGATACAACAACAGGAAAGTAAACTAATGAGGGAGCTGAAAGCATGCCAACAGTCTATGGATAAAATACAATGCATTGAAACATAATGTGCATTATAAATGGTACTATCATACCAGTGCATCATCATGGCTAAGAATGAATTAAAGAAAAGTGTTCCCATTCCAATTCAAAGTATAAGACAGCTCCAAACATACTGAGTTTAAGAGAAACCAAGCAGCACTGTGAAATTGTTTAACCTAGAAGACTTTTCCGATTCTATTTGTATTATTATAATATAATAATATCATACGATATAATATAATGTTACATTACATTATAATTTAATATAATATATTATAATGTCAATATATTGTATTATGTTATAGTATAATAATTGTAATGTAATACTACTACTAATAGTATGATCACGGTATGGTGTGTTGTATATGCATTTGGTATTGGTAGTGTTGTAATGTAACACAGTATAATACTGCCAATGATAATGTGATATAATAATTATATCGTGATATAATTTATATATTTGTATTACATGCAATATTGCTAACAATATTGCAATATGTTGTAGTGCAATATGATGTGTAGTGCTGATGTTGTGCTATGACAATAATGTAAATTGTTGTTTTTTCAGTTTGCTGTAAGCCACTCCGGCAATATTGTTATATGTGCATTGTAAGCCACTCTGGCAGTATTGTTGTTTGCTGTAAGCCGCTCTGAATCCCCTTCGGGGTTGAGAAGGGCGGCATATAAAAATAGTAAATAAATAAATAAATATCCTCTTGATAACTTTGCTTGCCCCTTTACTTTGGATGTCTAGACCAGGGGTCCTCAAATTAAGGCCTGATGGCTGGATACGGCCCTCCAAGGTCATTTACCCAGCCCTCAGTGTCACCCAAAGTCTGAAACTACTTGGAAGCACACAACAACAACAACAACAACAACAACAATCCTATCTCATCAGCCAAAAGCAGACCCACACTTCCCACTGAAATAACAATAAGTTTATATTTGTTTAAATTGTTCATTTTAATTATTGTATTGTTTTAAAGTGTCCCCCCCCCCCCCACTACAAATAAGATATGTGCAGTGTGCATAGGAATTCATTCATGCTTTTTTCAAATTATAATCCAGCCCCCCAACAGTTTGAGGGACTGCGACCTGGCCCTCTGTTTAAAAAGTTTGAGGACCCTTGGTCTAGACTTTATTTCTAAATTATCAGCTGAAATTTTAAGCAACTATAATAATTGAAATGTAAGGATTGCAGGCAACTGCTATTAGGCAGGCAGAATTATTTTGGGGGAGGTGGCAATGACATTGTTTTCTACACTCCAGCAATATAATAATAATAATAATAATAATAATGTTTTACCTGCCTCTCCTTAGGGTTCGAGGCAGGGCACAACACAGTTAAAATACATAGTCATAATAAAGCACATTCAATAAAAAAACATATAAAACATATTTCTATAAAATACGTATATTAAAATACATAAAACAAAATTAGAATACAATAGACATAAAAGGTGAATTTAGAATTCATATTTAATGGCTGACTGGGTAAAACTGCACAAAAAGACAAGTCTTCAGTTGTATCTTAAAATTTGACAGCTGATTTAGCTGTCAAATATCTTCCAGCAGGTCATCCCACAGTTTTGTGGCAGCCGAAGAAAAGGTCCTCTGGGTGACAACTGTCAGTCAGGTTCTGAGTGGCTGGAGTACACCCCTTGATCCAGAATGGATTGTATGGGAATCTCTCAACCACAGGCCAATGTGTGCTAATATTGGGACATTAATAACATTAATCTCGTAAAACCTTATTAATTGTGAAACTTGGTGGAAGTGATTTGCTGTTGCCTTTTTTTCTCATTTATTTTTGTGCTGGAAAGTGGCAGGGAAAGAAGAGTAGTCCCTGATACCTTTTTGCTCAGGTCCTCCTGCACTGGTGCCTTTCTAGTCAAATAACTTCCCAGCAAAACTCCACTGGAGAACTTGCTTGTCCTGAATGAGATGCCCAGCCATGAGATCAACAATAATTATGGGTTTGGGCAGCCTGGCGTGTCTAGCTTTCCAGAAGGCAAAATCAGGCATAGAGATGTTGAAGGCAAAGCCGAGGCTTATACTTAATGGCCAGAGAGGATGTCAGCAGAATACACAATTGAAAATACAGAGCATTTTTATTTCATTTTGACAACCATTCAAGAAACCCGCACCAGCTCCTGAATGGTTGAAAAACTGTCAGGGTAGAATCTGCATCCTGAGTGGCTCAGGTCTCCGCCAGAAATCATCACCGGCTGTCTCTTTGTGGTGGCTGGAAGTTCAACAAAGTGTCATTGAAGCATTTGAAGTGTCAGTCTGTTTAATGGTCCACCACTGAATGGGATATGATCTGAGAGGAATGTGTTGTGGCAATATTTTATTATTTATTTACTTCATTTATATTCCGCTCTTCTCACCCCGAAGGGGACTCAGAGCGGATTACAGTACATATACTTGCAGACAATCCCTGCAGTTCAACATATACATATATTGACAAACATAGACGAACAAAGACGAACAAAGAGGCAATTTTCTGGCAAACTTCTGACAAACTTCTGGCCACCAGGGGGAGCTGACGCACTCTTAATCTCTCTCAGCATTTTCCAGCTTCCCTTGTTGTTCTTCCGCATTCCTTTTCAGCGATTCCTGGAGTTCTTTATGGCCACATAAATCAGTCAAAATTCACCTCCCCACTTAATGTGGTACCTTTATCTCCTATTTGACAAATAAACTGTCTTTCGGGCTGCCAAGGTTGGCAGCAGGCTACACTTAAGGTCGGGCACCCACCCCGACCCGGGCAGGCCTCAAACTCATGACCTACAGGTCAGAGAGATCTTATGCAGCTGACACTTATCCAGCTGCGCCACTTCCCGGTGCCATGACTCCTTGATGGGCTGAATGGGTTACACAATAGGGTTCATCCAATGTATACAATTGATACTTGGGGATGATGACCATTTCAATATGTGAGGCTGGTTTGAGGCATAGGTGCTAGATCTTTCCCACAGATAGTTCTGATCTTATCATTGGGAGCAGGAAACTGACATAGGGGACTCTGACTTACATTCACTGAGTACTTTGCCCCAGTCACTCAGTTCATTGTGAGGGAACTATAGAAATTTAAAGAAGGGATTTTGGGTGTGGCCAAACAACATTCCAATGACAATTAATAACAAAGATAAAAGTGAGGCACAGGAGCACGTTTGCTGGGTCCTGGCAGAGCTGCGGCTTCTATTTCATACTTTTATATATTTCATTGTACATTTCGTAATCTGGGGTCCAATTTCTCGAC
This sequence comes from Anolis apletophallus, assembly GCA_030556195.1. Taxonomy (NCBI): domain Eukaryota; kingdom Metazoa; phylum Chordata; class Lepidosauria; order Squamata; family Anolidae; genus Anolis; species Anolis apletophallus. The sequence goes on along the minus strand of JARBWK010000009.1, from coordinate 23,400,046 downwards.
ATCAAGGGGATCAATTGGACTATTTCCTCATCTTTGATCACATGGCTAGGAATATCATTCTGATGTCCAAGTAAGCAAGTTCTACAATAGCCAGGAAGTCATGAGCAGGCAAGAGAATCACTTTGGAGGCAAAGGAGAAATAAAAACCATGCTGATTCAAATTTGGGGTGTGAAAAACAATACAATCTCAGGGCAGTATACTACAGGTGTGGTATAAATAGGGTGAATCCGAGGCAGATCCAGGGCTCAATAGTCTGAATTACAGTTGGGTTACTTTGGTGATGTAGACAAACTTGCAGTGATCTGTATGCCATTGTCCAGGTGTAGTTATGGAAAAATGCCGTCATTCTAATTTCTTTAGTAATAATTATGTTTGACATATAAAAGAAAATAGCTTTCTTACAAATTAGCTGTGTTCTTATTTACTTGGAGCAATTTTCTGGGTAGTGTGGTGTACAAGAGATATGACCAATATTTATTTATTTATTTATTTATTTACTTACTTACTTTATTTATATTCCTCTCTTCTCACCTTGAAGGGGACTCAGAGTGGATTACAGGTACACATATAGATGGACATATAGACGAACAGAGGCAAACTCTGGCCACCAGGGGGAGCTGACGCACTCCTCATCTCTCAGCGTTCCCAGCGTCCCTTGTTGTTCCTTCCGCATTCCTCAGTGTTCCTGGAGTTCTTTAATGGCTTCATAATTCAGTCAAAATTTGCCTCCCCACTTAATGTGGTACCTTTATCTCCTACTTGACAGATGCAACTGTCTTTCGGGCTGCAAAGGTAGACAGCAGGCTACACTTAAAGGTCGAGCACCCACCTTGACCTGGGCAGGCCTTGAACTCATGACCTACTGGTCAGAGGGATCTTATGCAGCTGACACTTAGCCAGCTGCGCCACATTCCTGGTGCTCTCAAGGAACTCAACATATTAGCTGACTCTCTAAAACCTGGAAATAAAAAAAGAAACCCAGCATATTTCACTAAAACTCTATTACATCCACAAAGGCAATCTTGACCAAAAGTTTTCCAGTGAACAACCAAAAGGATCATTATGCATGTCACAGTTTTCACATGTGGGTATCCACAGGTACTGAGAAGCAGCTAAATTCACTGTGACTATTGTCATGTTTTAAGACAAGAAAAGTGCAGCTGTGTTTAGGAAAGCAGGCCTCCCTGAGTCAAGCAATTTCGTCAAGAAAATTTCACACATCTAACCAGTTTATTCTAGGTTCTTTTAGTTGTAAACCCTTGAGGAATGAATGCCATGTCCAAGAAAATCAGAGCTGGAGGGATAGCTCTTGCAGTAGATTTATTGAAGGGAAACTGTCTGATAAAAGTGATGGTTGAAACAATGGATCAGAGAGCCAAGTTGTGGAATAGGTCCAGCCTTTCCATATTCCACCCAGATTTGTGCAAAAAAGACGTTGACATGGGGAGGAGGTACTAAGAATCCAGATGTACTTGTAAAGCAACAGACAGATACAAAATACAAAACCAGCGATCCCATAAATCATGGAAGAGCATTCTGTTTATTTCTCTCAGGATGTTATAGATACCAAAAAGAGGTAATAAAAGAACACCAGAAGGAAAAGTAACACAGCCAGGCACTAAAAGCAACAGAAGGTTGCAAAGGAGAAGATGTCATGTTTGATCACAATCATATACATATCATAGCTTAATGACATTGATTCAAGTATCATAGGGCTTTCCACAAAACAGCTATTCAGACAGCCTCAGATGCAAAATCCATCAGTCATGCCTGGGAATCTAATAAGAGGACCGTGTGCAGTTTTGAGATTTCATCTATGTCCAATACTGCACACTTGCACTAATGTATAAAGGATATCGTGGCAGAGCTGAATTTAATATTAGAACTCTTTAAACCTGATCAGTCACTTTTGTTGTTGTTTTAATGTTGATCAGAGTGTCACTGAGAAGTGGGAACAAGTAAGACAAGGCCCAGCAAAGATAATACCATCTGGTACCCCTGTAAAAAAAGATTGGATCACAACTTTGGTGAGGAAATAGGAAGTTAAGCCATGGAATGGTGCTTCCCAGTCTCTTCAGATTATACTTCTATAGAGTTGGTGTTAGAGAAAGAGCTGGATCTTTTGATTTTGGTTGACTTCAAAGAACTTTTTGGGCACGCATGGGAGGGCAGAGTTATTTTGGAAGTAAGGATACTAGGGCTCAGGAGCAAAAAGGGCTTTACATATTTGAAAGGATACCCCATGGGGGTAGTGTGACAGCAAGAAGATTCTTCTCAATGGACCTCCAAACACAGGCAGATTCATAAAGAACACAATTCTTCCAATAATCTGGACCTACAGATAGTATAGTTCAACCCTGTGTTCACTTGCACTGCTTTGAGATTTCTGCCAATGCTAAACAAGGATTTTTTGGAGCAAAAAGGGCTTTACATATTTGAAAGGATTTACATGTTTGATAGGATTCAACAGAATATAAAAAGCAATGCTTATCCAGGATGACTGTTGTTAGCAGTGACAAAGGGTAGAAGGGTGACAATGGGCTTGGCCGACTTACCAGCCGGGCTGGTTGCGGGGCGGGGTTGCCCTCGTGCCAGCTTGGCCAGGGTGAAGGGGCTTCTTCTCCCCAGAAGCCCCTGGGGATGGCAGGAAGCTTTCCCGTCGCCACCAAAGCCGGCCGGCCAATGATGGGGCTGGTCCCGCCCCTTCCTTGTAGCCGGTTGGCACGAACTTCTGCCCGGGCAGCTTATTTAGGCTGCCCGGGATTGCACAGGCTGCACGCGGGGGCCAGTCCTGTTTTTTCTCCCACCCTCCCTACTGTTTGCATTGCTTGTTGGTGTACATTTTGTTTACTTAACTTCAATTTTGCATTGTTCATGGTTATGCGTTATTATGTTCTTTGTTACAACTCCGTGTTTATGATGTGGCATGGCCCCTGGATCAGGCTGGCTTATTGCCCCTTGGTTGTAAGGGGGGATAACGCCCTGGCCCCCTGTGGTGCCAAGTTCCTGTGGACAGGCATTGGGCCGCTCGCACCCCAGGCTTGCTAACGCCTTTGGACATTCGTGGGGGCTGTCCGACCCTGATCCAGGACCCATGCGTGGCCGCCAACCCTTTGTTCCTGTTTTCAATAAACGAGTTGTGGCTATTTTTCATCCAACCACTTGTGTCTGTGTTATTGTTCTTGGTGCGAGGTGTGTCACCCTTGCACACGCAATTTCCTTTGTGACCAAAGGCCTATTTCTTGTGCTATCAGCCATGTTCATGGAGAGTTGTCACAGGTACAGTCAGCAATGAGTACCCAAAGGCACCAAAATTTCTTATGTCTATTACCCTTTGCATCTTGGAACTCACAGACAGGAAAAAGAATCTTGTTGTCAAGGAGGAGTATTATTTTATTTATTTTATTTACAGCATTTTACCCCTCCTAGACAATGGTAAAGGAGGAGTAGGAAGAAGAAAGACATAAGATTAGAAACCCAGTACAAATTGAATGAATATGCATTGTCGATCTGGATTCCCAGCCCAGTCACCCCTATATACACAGTTTGCATTAGATTTTTATCAAAGAGTGCATACAGTCCTTGCTATCTTCTTTGGTCACTGAGTAGCTGCTCTTTCGGTTCGTTCCAAATGTATTGTCATCCTCGTCAGCAAAACAACAGAATCTTGTGGTAAATTAAAATTTAACATTTGTGTCATGGGCTATTGCTCATTTCATAAGGTTTGATGCATTTGAAATGTGAACTTTAACCCATGAAAGTGCATGCCAAAATAAACCTATTCATCACTGAGTGTTTAGCATGGATGGCTAAAATATCAAATGATGATTTTTAGCCATCAGAAGAATCACAACTGCAGCTGTCACATCACTTGATAAACACAAAGCTTTAAAAGTAAGTTTACATATTAGTGCTATTCATGTATTTTAAACTGAATACCATTGTATGAAGGAGATATTGAAGCTCCCTACTGACTCCATAGCTTAACATATATATTTGAGGGTAGGACTAGTCTATCTGAAACAAAAAAACAAAACCCCCAAACATTTTCATGCCCCCCAAAAATTTTTGCAGTAGTCTATTTAGCTGAATTTTTCCCCTTTTCTTTTTTAAAAAATCTGTTCTTGCAATTTCTTGAAATATTTTGTTTTTTGTATTTATTTTATCATTCTACAGATTCAGTTGGCGGGGACGAGAGATAGGGCCTTCTCAATGGTGGCCCCTCAACTGTGGAACGCCCTCCCTAGGGAAATTAGATTGGCCCCCACCCTCTTAATATTTCGTTAAAAAGTCAAAACCTGGCTTTGTGAGCAGACCTTCTCAAATGCAGTGTAGCAGATAACTTCTTGACCTCGGAACGACTGGACAATTGTGATTAGAGAGCAATTTTGGTATTGAGATGCGGAGGATTTATGCTTTTATTGATTTTACTGTTCACGGAATTTTATGTACAGTATGTTATATTCTTTTAACTGTTTTTATATTATTGCGGCATCGAATTGTGCCATTTTGTAAACCATCCTGAGTCACCCTCGAGCTGAGAAGGGCGGTATAGAAATATAGTAAAAAAAATAAAAATAGTACAGGCAATCTCCAAGTTAAAAACATCTGCCTTCCATTTGTAGCCCTCATAGTTACAAATGAGGGTAAGACAATAGGAGTGAGAGAAATCTTCCCCTAGGAATGGAGAGTCACTCCTGAAAGAGTTATCATGGGAAAAAGGTGTATGCACTGGAGCTTTCCCACCAATTCTTGTTTCCACAACAAGCCAAATTTTGCAAAATCCAAATATCACAATGACAGAAAGTTACACTTTAAAATATACCTGTTCTGACTTACATACAAATTCAACTTAAGAACAAACCTACAGAACCTATCTTGTTCATAACAAGGGGACTGTCTGTATACTATAAGGAAATTATTGATGATTGGCAAGTGAATACAAGAACCGGCAAATTGCATCAATAGGTTCTAGATCAGGGGTGGGGAACCTACAGCCCGCGGGCCGGATCCAGTCTGGCAGCCGCTTCTGTCTGGCTCGGGGAGAAGGGCGTCGGGTGCGGGGCCAAGAGGAAGGGGTGCCGCCGCCGCCATCCCATCGCGGGCTCTGTGGGGCCTGTGTCCGCAGACAGGCCGGAGGAGCGGTGGCTTTGGAATGCCTGCCATCCCTGGAGGGGATCCGGGCCTGCAGCTTATCACCGTGGCGGCCCGGAAGACTTGATCGTCTTCCGGGTTGCCAGGGCAAACAGCCGCCTCAGATCGCTGAGTGCTCCCCTTGCAGGCCCGGATCCCATCCAGGGATGGCAGGCACTCCAAAGCCGCCACTCTTTTGGCCTGTCTGCCCACACAGGCCCCACAGAGCCCACGATGTAATGGCGGCAGCGGCACTCTATAGCAGGGCGATCAGCTGGGGAATGGCTGGGAGCGAGAGCGGGCGGAGGCCTGCAGCCTTCGATTGCCTGCTGCTCTGCTCTCCTCTGCTGCGGTGGTAGCTGGGTCCGCAATGCCATCCTCCAGGTTGGGTCCATTGGGCCATTCCTTCTTGGGATCCTTCCTCTCTTCAGGATGTCAGCCTTCATCTTGGTTCGCACCTTGTCTTCTTGAATTTTGTTTTATTTTAGTGGTTTTTATTATTATTTTATAATAATTTTATAAGAATATTATAATAATATAATAAATAATATAATATAATAATGTTATATTATAATTTCAATATATTATAATGTCTATATATATACTATAATAATTATGATATTAATACTAATAATATATGAATATTTCTTGATATATTAATATGTTAATATTAATGATGTGTAATATATAGTAAATATAGTAAATAAATAAATAATGTAGATTAGAATGTAGTTCAGCCTTTAGGTGCGGCCCTCCATAATATTTTTTGGCTCTCGTGTGGCCCCTTGGAAAAAATAATTGCTCACCCCTGTTCTAGATGGTGCACAACATATGAAAGTTCTGTCTGTGGTGTTCAGCCTGGGATGGCACATTCTCACATACAGGTCATGGTTTGAATTTTGCAAGCAACTCAATACTTGCGTATTATAAAGAACAAGGCCCAAATGCACAATAATCAACCTTAGAGAAACCAAGTGATGTACATGTATGTACAAAGCATCCCTCAGGTGCAAATTAGATTCAAAATCAGTAGAACTTTCTGGCCTTCATGAAAAGAAAAGCAATGATAAAAATTCACGAAAGAAAGCAACAATTTGTAAGCAATGTGCAAAATAACGAGAAAATAAATCAGTGAGAACTGAATGCCCGAGCACTATTCCAATAACAGACATTGTGAATTAACAGTCTCTATCACCTAAGAAACATTTTGGAGCAAGACGATTGGTCAGTGAGGTTAGACTAGAGGGATGTCTCTCTGTCCTGCAAGTGAAAGAATGTCAAAGGTTTCTCGGAGCTGTGCTGGGAAGGGGATCATTTGGCAGGGATCCAGGCTACCAGTTGGCCTCTTGTCAGCTCCATGGTACCAGCTTTCTGTGAGCTAGGGCTCAAGATAATAGCCTGTTTAGACAACATGCTGATTGTGGCAGAGAACAGAGAGCTGTTAGCAGTGCAAGCTGTTTTGGTCTAAAGAACTGGAAAGAGCCAAGAGTTCCTTGAAACTTTGGCCCCCACCCAACGACTTAATTCAGTTCCTGGGATGTACAGAGCACAGGTCTGTCAGCCCTGGAGAGACTTCTATCCTGTTACAAAATAACTGGTAAACAGTCAACAAAAAACAATAAACTTTTGGATGGTGCAAGTTATCTATCTTGGGGAATTAACTAAATATAATAGAATTATTGTCAGAACTCCCCGGCAAACCCCTGAAGATGAGAGCTCTGTTCATATTTGGCAGTGTTGGGAACAAGCAATCAAATTTCCCTTTTAAGATATTTTCGCTGGAAGCTAACAGGAACACATTCTTTATTTTAGTTCATTATTCTTTTAATAAATTCAAATATTAGATCTTGAATGGCATTTCCCCTTGAACCCATACAATTGCCGCATACAGTAATTGCATGGCTACATTTCCTCAACTTCCTTATCCCTACCACTACTTTTTCATCTAGACAATGAATGTCTTGCTTGTTCTCTGCCAGCTCCGTCTTCCCTCACATGGCTCTGCAGATAGCTAAGGCTTTGAAAGATTTTTTTCACAGTTGAAAGATCTTCTGGTGCCTTTAAAAGAAGGAATTGTGTGCAACGATATTAGAACTTGAACTAAAATGTAAAATAGATTTGTTTCTTATTTTTCTATTTATATTTGCGGTGTAGTTTTTTCTTAGCCTCCTTAGAAATCTGAAAATGAAACATGCCACTAAAATCAGTAAATAATTCTGGAATGTACTACCCTCATGGTGAATAAATATTTCTTACAATGACCAAGTGTATTACACATTTAATTATGCTTTCAGCGACATTATTATTTAATATCTTCTAATTTTTTTTACTTATTATGTTAGTAGCAAGATATCTATCTATCTATAGATCATATCCAAGAACATGATCAAAGGTGTTTGGTGATGCACCAGCACTCTTTGGCAGAGATGATGAAAAACTTTGTAAAACTACAGCTTCCAGGATTCCATAGCATTGAATCATAGCAGCTAAAGTTGTGTCAAATTTCAATCAACAATGTAGCTGACATGAAGTCCAGTTGTGTCTGACTCTGGGGTGTGGTGCTCATCTCCAAAGAGCTGGCATTGTCCATAGACACCTCCAAGGTCATGTGGCTGGCATGACTGTATGGAGCTCAGGGAAAAGGCAGCACGTAATGTAAGTCCGCAATAAAGTGTATGTAAATCAAAAATAGTCACTCCATATATGGTTGTCTTTACATTAATCTGTTAAACAATAAAGGTGCTTCACAAATATCCAGTCTCTAGTAAGTACTAATAGTACAAAGCATATGTTTAAAGAAGTGCTTACATGCAAGTACATGCACACAATTAACGAGGAAAGTTCCTCTAGTAGTACTCACAAGGACGCAGTCCCAGAACGCTTTCCATAAAGAGTGGAAATCATAATACAGTGGAGATATATAGTCCAAAAGTCTTTGTAATAATAGTCCACAAATAAGCTTGGTTAGACCCCAAAAGGAGGCACCCAGTGGTCAACAAGAAAAACTAATGCTGGCGCTCGATCGTTTCACCACAAGGCGTCTCGTGGCCAGATCAGTCATACAATCAATTTGTCAACAAAGGCGCCGCAAATCCAAGTGGTATCTTGGGATACCGGGCTAAAGAGTGACTATTTTTTATTTACATACACTTTATTGCAGACTTACATTACGAGCTGCCCTTTTCCTGAGTTTGTTGATGTGGTACAGCCACTTTGCTTTGTTATGATTGTATGGAACGCCATTTCCTTCCCACCGGAGTGGTACCTATTGATCTACTCACATTTGCATGTTTTCTAACTGCTAGGTTGGCAGAAGCTGGGGCTGACAGTGGAAGCTCACGCCGCTCACTCGATTAGAACCTGCGATCTTTCGGTCAACAAGCTCAGCAGCTCAGCACTTTAATCCCGCTTCATTTGCCTTAATGAAAATCATGTTACCCCTCTTTTTGATTTTAAAAAGTTTTGGAAAAAATTTAAGGGGTCAGTGTCAAATCTATTACATAGTTTCAAAAAAGTTGTTAGTGTCCCTAATGGGGACACTGATGGGGCTCCTCCCTACCTCAGTTTTAGGGCTATTGCAATGAAACTTACTACAATCATAGCACACATTTACCACTCTAAACCTCCTGACAAGTTTCGGAATGATTTGGATATCCATTGATTTTAGGGAATTTTTAAAGTTTTCTTCTTTCTCTCTCCTAACTCTACAAAAACAAATCAAAATAATATAGTTCTTCAACTGAGGGATTTTCTACCCGACTAGTCAGTCCAGCACAGATTTACTGCTTACCAGCAGTTCTCTTTGCAAATTCAATATATTACTTGGAACTTTTTCTCTCATTAAGCTGTGTTCTTCAGATATTTATTCATGTATTTATTCAGTTTCGTATGCCGTCTTTCCCCGGGGGCTCAGGATGGCTTACAGAGAGTATAAAAACATACTTAAAAACAACCGAAAAAAATTAAAATCTTAGCTAAAAACTATAAAACTATTTACAACTGGTTACACCAAATCAGACCCCGAAAGCCTGCTGGAATTAAAGCGTTTTGCATGCTCTGCGATGTGAACAGAATTATGCGAAATGTATTTTGGGAAGGCAAGGACCCCTGTGGCAGAGATCTGAAACAGCCCTGCCCCTAAACTACATTTCCCAGAATTCTATTGCCATTTAAGCCCCATGTGATGAGGTTGGTACAAACACTCCTCTCTCTCGGCCCTAATGGGCTGAGAGACATATCATGGTTGGCATCGCTCTCTGGTACAGTTTGCTGTAAATGTAAGTTAAATGTAACTGACTTTGGGAGGTTTCTAAGACTTACTTAACTCTTTGAAAAAGTTGTAGGTGAGTGGACACCGGGAATGTGAGCAGCAGGCTAAGTGTCAGCTGCATAAGAAATCTCTGACAGTAGGTGATGAGTTCGAGGCCTGTCTGGGTCGAGGTGGGTGCTCAACCTTTATGTGTAGCCTGCTGTTGACCTTTGCAGCCCAAAAGACAGTTGCATTTGTCAAGTAGGAGATAAAGGGGAGGCAAATTTTGACTGAATTAAGAGGCCATTAAAGAACTCCAGGAATGCTGAGGAATGCGGAAAGAACAACAAGGGATGCTGGGAACGCTGAGAAACGAGGAGTGTGTCAGCTCCCCCTGGTGGCCAGAGTTTGCCTCTGTTCATCTATATGTGTGTATGTGGAAACGGCAGGGATTGTCTGCTAAGTATGTGTACCTGTAATCCGCTCTGAGTCCCCTTCGGGGTGAGAGGAGCGGAATATAAACAAAGTGTATTATTATTTATTATCATGTTTGGAGGTTTTTTTGCATGGGTGCAGCTCACATGTCGAAAATGGCTTCAAATGTACAGAACATTTGAAATATAAATATCCAAAGCACATATGACTTTCTACACAGTCCTAATAGTTAGTGCTATTTTTAAAACTGAAATTTGAGAGAGATATTTGAGAGAATGTAAATTCAAATTGTGTTTTAAAATATTACCTCACAGTACATCAAGAATTAGCTTTGAGGTCGAAACATCTCCAAAAGTTTTCTGTTTATTAGGAATCTTCAGTAACAAAATTACTAAAAATAAGTATGAAATGCCCTTTCAATGAAATGTGGAGAAGGTGATTGAATAGTATTGAGGTAACTATAACATTACTGGTCTTCCTCAAGGACAGTAGAAGGGAGGAGAGAACTTCTGGCACTGGATTCATACCCTTGCATAGCTCCCATTTAGTGTGCTTTGCTCAGGAGGGATTTCACAGCAGACAATGCCCAGAGACAACAGAATTTTGCATGGAAAAGTGATTGCTGTCATTCTTAATTTCTTTCTTTTCAAAATATATGTGCACTGATAGATACTGCCTTCAGGCAAGGTCTTACTATCCTCATTTTTAAGCAAGGATAACAAAATTCTTTCTGAAATTTTCAGTTTTATTATTTGATAGTGACATTGAAAGATCTTTTAAACTTCCAGAGATGTGCTGTTTTACCATCAAGAACCTTTTAAACTTCTTTAAAGAAGCCTAAGCCTTCTGTCAAAGCTAGAGGTCGAGCTCTTTCTTTTTGTTATTGTGACCTGGCCACATAATGGCTGAGGTTATGGTGATACATGAGGAGGACCATTGCTTCTCAGGGCTGCCCATTAAGTTGTGTGGAATGATCTAGATGGGATGGAGTGCCTTATCACACTAGGACTGAAAGAGTAAGCAAAGAGCATGCATCCCATCTGAAATCCTGTGGTTGCTTCCTGCAAAATGCTGGCACTCTTAGGACCTTCTCACGTGCACCAGAAACGCTGCAGATCACTGCAAAATGCAGCGTTACCGGCGGTGCCTGCCCAGGGGATGGGGGGACCTGTTGCCCAGTGTTCCTCACTACCCTGGCTCCCCCCCTTCATTACATGGAGGAACAGGGCCGGCCTGACCTTTTCCGGGGGAGTACGCGAAGTAAATTTTGGCGCCCCCCCGGCCGCCGCATCATGCCGCCGCCGCCACCGCCGCCACTTCCGCCGCCGCCGCCGCTTCCGCACAGCCGGCCCCGTGGGCCGGCTGCACCACACCACACCTCCCGAGCACGGACTGTAGTTGCTTCTGGGCATGCGCAAGAAATGTCTGTGCTTCGGGAGGCGTGCTGCAGCCTCCCGAAGCACTATGTTTCTGCGCATGCGCGAATGTCGCAAGATATGCACTGCGGCCCGAGCGCACCTGCGTGCTGGCTCCAAAGCCGCAGGCGCACTCGGGACTCAGTGCCCACGCGCAGACATTCGCGCATGCCCAGAAGAAACTACAGGCGCTGGGCATGCGCAGAAATGGCTGTGCGGCGGCACCAGCGGCGGCAGGGCGGGGCGGAAGCGAGGTGGTGCCGCGCGCCTCCCAGCTGGTGACGCCCGCCCAGCCGGTGGCGCTCACGCGGCCCCTTACATGGCGGAATCGCTGGGGCCGCCTCTGTGGAGGAAGCCTCCTAATTTATTTATTTACTTCATTTCTATTCTGCCCTTCTCACCCCGCAAGGGGACTCAGGTTGGATTACAGTGTACACATTACATTTAGACACACAAACACACAAGACAGACAGAGGCAATTTAACATCTGGCCACCAGGGGGAGCTGTCGCACTCCTTCATTCCTCAGCGTGTTTCCTGGAGATCTTTTTTATGGCCTCGTAAATCAGTTAAATTAAGCCTCCCCACTAAGTGGTACCTTAATGTCCTACTTGACAGATGCAACTGTCTTTCGGGTTGCAAAGGTCGACAACAGGCTACACCTCGACCCAGGCAGGCCTCGAACTCATGACCTTCTGGTCAGTAGAGATCTTATACAGCTGACACCCAGCCAGCTGCACCACATTCCCGGTGCTAAAGCCGACTCAACCCATCTCTTCTTTCGATTAGAAAGAGGAGCCTCCTGTCATCAGCTCCATGGAGCTATCCCAGAAGTACTTATCTGTGGTGTGATGGGAGTAATTGGGTTCAGTGACAAAAGTATAAAGAACCCATCGCCGCCACTGAATTTAGGTCTGTGTGAAGAGGTCCTTAGTTTAGTGAGGCTCAGTACTTCTCTTGCTGAGCATTTTGAAGGTTCCTCTCCTAAACTACAAGCACCAGAATTCTGCAAGAGGCAGCCACAGGATTTCAGATGAGATGTATACTCTTTGGGTTTCACCTCAGGAGCTGGCAAAAGATGGCCCTTCTGATACTGTGTGACTCTTACTCCTTAACATATGCTGGGAGATGCAGTCTACCATCTGAAGAGCCATCATTGTTCAGCCTTCCTTGCATTACATAATCAGGACCAGGGAAATGTCCATGATGATGGTATATTTAGAAGTAGGCTGCTAGTACTATTTTATAATATTGTAAATCATCCATTATAACCAATAAAATTATTTTAAATAAGAAAGAAGTAGGCTCCTTCCATTTGCATATACAAAGAGAAACATGAAGCAAGGGTCAGCAACTTAAATGGAAACCTATCCTCTGTCATGGAGAAGAAGCCACTATTCCTCAGCAGTTGCATGATAGAGGCTGCCTACTGACATGAGCACCTTTATTATCTCACTCTTCTCCATTAGTGCAATAACAATGAATTGCCAATTCCTTTTCTTGCATTAACTTCTATATGCTTTCATACCCCACTTTCCTGAACTTCCACTATAATTTTTGAATAATTTTGACAATAATTTTGCAGTTCCAGGAATGGTTAATGTTTAAAGCAAGCCAAATCTTACTGTAAAATAAATAATAAACAGCTTGGGAATAGTGAAGGGGAATATGTGGGAGAGGAGGAGACTCTCACTCCTGATGTTACTTTACTCTTGGCATGGAAACAGAAAACTCCCTTCACACAAGGTAGATGTTGATGGGAACATTGTGAGATTGGGAGCTATTGTGGGGTTTGTTCATCAGTGTGATGAACAGTGAGATTTGTATGGTGTTGTGCAAGAGGGACTGTTACCCTCCCACACTGGTTTCTCTTGCTTCTGCAATAAAGTCCTGACATGAAGCTGCTTGATTGCATTGACAAGGCTTTCATGGCTCTGTTCTCAACACATGCTTATGCACACAGTACAGAATGATTGTTTGCAGCTCCCTGTGTGTTCTTGTAATATCCAGGCCTAATCACTACTTCCACTGGATATGTTGCTAGTAACAAACATTTTTATCAGAGCCAAGTCTCAATGCACTGTTACTTCCCACCGACCCCTCCTTCTCTAGACAGGCAAAGACTCCCACAAATTACTGTCATGCCTGTATACGTTCACACGTGTCTTCTGAAAACTGACCCCCTGGCAGACAGGTGATCATAAGCTGGATTTATTGCAGTTTGTGAATCTGTCAAGTTAGCAGCTGTGCATATTACTCATCCAGGCACAAGGTTTGCAGGGCAGTTGTGGGAGTCATCTCATGTCTGAAAATAAATAAATAAAAATGAGGATTTCACCTTTGTGGGGGAGAAGGTCGGTATTTAGATTGTCAACAAAGCAAAGTATTTCATGGGATAGTGGCTGTAAGAAAAGTGATCTTATTATATATATATATTTGAAAAGAAGTAATGCAAGTATTTCTAAATGACTAAAATATAGATCAGTGGTTCCCTGGTCCTTAGCATGCTGTATATTACTTGTAAGCTGAGATTTATGTATCTGGATTCATCTGGGGCTCCATGTTTGAGATCATTTGGCTAAAGCAGTGGTTCCCAAACTTTTTCGGCCTACTGCCCCCTTTCCAGAATTTTTTTTACTCACCGCCCCCCTAGCAATTAAACAGAAAGATATATGTATTAATGCAGTGGTTCTCAACCTTTCTAATGCCATGACCCCTAAATAAGGTTCCTCATGTTGTGGTGACCCCCAACCATATTTTTGTTGCTACTTCATAAATAATTTTGCTACTCTTACGAAATCTAATCCAAATATCTAATATGCAGGTTAAGGCAAAGGGGGTGGGGCCAAAGAAGAGGGCCGCGCAACCCCTTCTAAATAGCCAATTGTTCACCGCTCCCTTAAAGGGGTTCACCGCCCCCCAAATTCCCCTGAGCCTCCCACCGCCCCCTTGGATCACCTCACCGCCCACCAGGGGGTGGTACTGCCCACTTTGAGAATCAGTGATATAGATCCTTAAAGGTGTCTGCATACCTTTCAATTTTAGGATTTTGGGATAAAGCAATGGGAACCTGTAGGAAGAGCTATCTTACTCCCATGGTAGCAATGCTTGTAAATGCATCAATTATATTTTCTTATTAAAGAAGTTCTTGGTAGTATGGAGATACCTAGAGGAAGCTGTATAATGACCAAGTAGCAACGGTAAGAACAGACCACAGAACAACAGACTGGTTCAAGATTGGGAAAGGAGTACTGCAGGGCTGTATACTCTCACCCAAACTATTCAACTTGTATGCAGAACACATCATGAGAAGTGCGGGATTAGACGAATCCAAGGCTGGAGTTAAAATTGCTGGACAAAACATTAATAACCTTAGATATGCAGATGATACCACTTTGATGGCTGAAAGCTAGGAAGAGCTGAGAATCCTTCTAATCAAGGTGAAAGAAGAAATTGCAAAACCTGGGTTGCAGTTAAACATAAAAAAACCCCCCAAGATTATGGCAAACAGAATTGTTGATAACTGGCAACTAGAGGAAGAAAACATGGAAGCAGTGACAGATTTTGTATTTCTACTTATTATTTATTTATTTAAAACTTTTATACCCCGACCTTCTCACCTCCAAACAGGGACTCAGACTGGCAAACAGCAAGTATGATGCTTAAGATCATCCGGGGAGGCCCTGCTCTTGGTCCTACCTGCTTCGCAGGCGCGCCAGGCGGGGATGAGAGACAGGGCCTTCTCAGTGGTGGCTCCTCGGCTTTGGAACTCCCTTCCTAGTGACATCAGATCAGCCCCCTCCCTCCTGACATTTCGCAAGGAAGTCAAGACGTGGCTTTTTGAGCAAGCGTTCGCAGACGAACTTTAATCGAGATCAAGCATTACTATGACGACAAAACGGAAACCGATTTTAAGATTGTGGAGCTGAGATATGTATTTTATAGTTTTTAACTGTTAATTTTATATGTTTTTATATGACTGTTTTTATCTTGTGATTTATTGTATATGGGCACTTGTTGCCGCTTGTTCACCGCCTCAAGTCGCCTTCGGGCTGAGAGAGGCGGTATAGAAGCATGGCAAATAAAATAATTAATAAATAAAGTATTCAATGCTAACATTTAACATTTCTAGGCACAAAGATTATTGTAGGTGCAGACTGCAGCCAGGAAATCAGAAGACGCTTACTTCTTGAGAGAAGAATAATGACCAATCTCAATAAAATAGTGAAGGGTAAAGACATTACACCTCATAGTTAAAGCAATGGTATTCCCTGTAGTCATCTACGGATGTGAGAGCTGGACCATAAGGAAGGCTGAGCGAAAGAAAATAGATGCTTTGAACTGTGGTGTTGGAGGAAAGTTCTGAGAGTGCCTTGGATCACAAGATCAAACCAGTACATACTCTAGGAAATAATGCCCAGCTGCTCACTGGAGGGAAGGATATTAGAGGAAAGGATTAAGTACGTTGGCCACATAGTGAGAAGACAGGAAAGCTTGGAGAAGGTAATGATGCTGGGGAAAATGAAATGAAAAAGAAAGAGGAGCAGACCAAGGACAAGATAGATGGATGTTATCCTTGAAGTGACTGGCTTGACCTTGAAGAAGCTGAGGGTGGTGACAGCCAACAGGGATCTCTGGCATGAGCTGGTCCATGAGGTCACAAAGAGTCAGAAGTGACAACAAATTAAACATTAGGGATCTACAGGGATTCTGATCCTTTGCTGTGATTCTATAATTCTGGCACTTAACTGACATTTCCCCCCTGTATTTTACATGGAATAAGCCTGTATGATGAAGTACAAGTCAATTCTTCACATTTGATGAGAAACCTTGTGAAAATGAAAAAACTGGGAATAATTAAAAGAACACAATTTTTTTTTACCTAAGAGAAAACCTCACTAGGAATCTCTAGAGAGAAAAATCTCTGAGAATTTAATGACTGTACCAGATGTTGACCATAGAATTGTGCTGCAGTAAGTGGGGACTCTTAAAGAGGTATTCTCTCTGGAAATCTCTAGGTCCTCCAGTGTGACACTATGGTCAGCTTCAAGCAAAAGTGGAGAGAGCATAATGGAAGAGAGAAGAGACAGGAAAATTGCTAGTTATGACTGCAGTGATAAACATGGGCAAGGAAGGAGTTGGTTCTATCAGAGGTATTTCATTCATAGAACAGAAATATCCTTATCTTTTGCAATCAAGACTTTATCTAATGCTCATATTACGAATCTGTATTAGTGGGTGTATCTACACTGTAAAATTATTGCCATTTCATGCCACTATAACTGTTTTGGTTCAATGCTATAGAATCCGGGGAGTTGTAATTTGGTGAAGTACCAGTTGTGGTGTTCCAGCCTAGTGGTCATAGACAGACACCGGGGGTCCCAGCTGCCCCGGGGGTCAGAAAGGGGATGATGAGTGGCCAGATGGATACGAGACCACAGATGAAGATTTAGCCTGGGATGATGGATGGTTACATGGGTATGGGCCTGAGGATGGGGATATTGATGACTCCATGGAAGTTAGTTCTGAATTTGACAGTGAGAGGCCCAGCGACCTTGATTCTCACAAGAACTTCTTCATTCCCTTGCCAGGCGAGCATTCTGAGGATAGGGAGGATCGAGTTTCCCAGATTGATAGCGATGCACCTGGGGCCGCTAATGAGGAGGAATTTGACAGGAGGGCCAGCATCCGATCCTCCCGGAGAGATTGGAGTTTGAGAAAGGGGGTGAGTTGGTCACATAGAAAATAGATTATTTTATTAGACCGGTCTGGGAGGGTTTTCGCCAGACCTGATGCTACGTTCAGCTTGGATGGACTCATGCTCAAGACTCTAAGTTTCCGTTTGATCACAGGAGCGGTTTGCCTTGTTATCGTATCTTGTTCCTTGGGATTTAAGTCAGCTTGACTTGCCAGCTACAGAACTTTCTTGGACTATCCTTGGATTTATTCGAGTTGCCTTGCATCTTTCTACTTTTTGACTATTACTTATTCTAAATAAATATACATTATTTGCATCTGCCTGGTGTGTGTGATCTAGGGGGGCTGTCCGCGATCTGAGGTGCAACACCAGTACCCTTTGGCAAGGAAAGCTAAAGATCTTGGAAAATTCCAGCTTCCATGATTGCATATCATTGAGTCAGTTAAAGTGATGTCAAATTGAATTTATTTTACAGTATAGATATACCCACTAATGCAATCTTGAAAAAGTAGATATACCAAGTATAAATTAAAAAATCAGGAAACTCAGAGAGCTATTATTAAGGACCTATTCCTTTCCTTCATGAATGAAAGACAAAATAAGGACTAAGCATGGGCCCATGGGTGTGGGTGGAATCATACCAATCAAGTCTTCAGCCCATTCTAATATTCACATGTCATGAATTTTCCAGACCAAGTAACCAAAATTAGTCTGAGGACTATCTCGTGAGGCAAGCAATTCAGCATTGCAGTTGCACCATAATAATAATAATAGTAATAATAATAAATTCATTACCCATGGCTCGAGGTGGAATATAGCATCATTAAAACAAGAGATAAAACACTCTTAAAAGACCTATAACAAGGTACAAGGTTAAAATGTAAGCTAAAATCCATTGGTAAACTACAATTAAAATTCACAACTGCATTTGGGTCTTCAATTGTATCTTAAATTCTGACAGCTGATCTAGCTGTTGAATCTCTTCCAGCAAGTCATTCCCATAGTCATGGGGTAGCCAATGGAAAGGTCCTCTGGATGAAGGTTGCCAGTCGGTTTTGGCTCTGAAGCTGGCTTGAAATGGGTCAAGGAAGAGATGCATTGATAATTTATTGTATTTGAAATCTAATTGCACCTCCTCTCTGGAAAACCAGCCAAGAGGTACAGGGATCAAAAAAGCAAGTTGTCCTCCTTATTTGTCCCAGCAGGTTGTCCACATCAACAGTACTCACTAATTGAAACTGATCCAATATAATCCCACTATCAGAGTTACTGGACACCTCATTCACTTTTACTCCAGTGAGGGCATCTAAGTCAGCTCTTATGTGAGAGATTTTTTTTTCTGAAAAAATTGTTATTAAAGGCATCACAGTGAGCTTCCCTAAATTCTAACAGTAGGTTTGGAGAGAAGGGCACATGGCTTAAGAATCTCACCACTCTGAACAGCTCCGCTGGAGGTAAATATGCAGACACAATACGTGCAGAGAAGATAGCTTTCTTTGCTGAGCGTATTACAGTACTACTGTATAGGAACGAAGATGTCATTTATATCGTGTCTTGTCGCATAATAGTTGAGTTTTCCACCATCTGCGCTGTAGTCACTGTCTTTCCTTTGGTAATGGTCCCTACTGCACAATGCCATGCACATCTCACTGCTGGTCTGCCTCTTTCCCATGATTGACCCTCCTGCTGCTATTGATGGGCAAAAGCCATCAAGAGCTTCCAATCCTATAACATTCCCATCACCTACCTTGTGAGGTTACTTTTCAACCTCTGTGCCAGCATGCCTGCAGTAATATATCAGGAGCTGGGATTCTCCTCCTCTCCTTCTTTTCTCCACTCCCACTCACCATTCCCAAGTTGTGACTTTGCTTTTATTTTATACTAGCTTGGGGACCCGACCCTGCCCGGCTTATTTGAGAAAGGCATTGTGTGCCAAGGTTGGTCCTTATCAGATGTTTACGTGGCTTGCAGTGGTCTCAGGAAGTTAGTGAAGGTACTGCAAGTCCCCCTCCCAACAGCATCAGGATGTAGAGTGGGCCATGTGGGCTCTGTGTGCCATGTTTGGTCTTGATCATTCATTGGATGAGGGTTGCATCCGGTCTGCACCAGGAAGTGAGTGAAGGTACTTCAAGTCCCATCATCCGTGGTCTGTCCCACACAAAACTGCACCAGGATGTAGAGTGGGTCATGAGGGCTCTGTGTGTCAGATTTGGTCTTGATCAGTCATTGGATTAGGTTTGCAGCAGTCTTGGAACGTGAGTGAAGGTACTTCAAGTCCCATCATGCATGGTCTGCCCTCCTCCAAACTGCACCAGGATGTAAAGTGGGTCATGGGGGCTCTGTGTGCCAAGTTTGGGCTTGATCAGTCAGTGGATGAAGGTAGCAGCGGTCTGGGGAAGTGATTGGAGGTACTTCAAGTCCCATCATTCATGGTCTGCCCTCCTCCAAACTGCACCAGGATGTAGAGTGGGTCTTGGGGTTTTGTGTGCCAAGTTTGGTCTTGTTCTGTCTTTGTTGGGAGCCGCAAAGTGTTTTGGTCTTAAACTCCCACCATGGCTGACTGCCTCAGGCCTTTGCCTTAGCCCCCCTCTGGCAGTTTAGAGTGTTGGAATGTTCGTATTGGCTGGCCAATTAGAGGCGTTATGCAAATACTCCCTCACTGGCAACCAATCATGTTGTCAGAATGTAGAGGCCGGGAGCCAATCAGAATGCTGCCACATACAAACAAACCCACAAACATACAAACATTCCACTTTATTATATAGATAGATAGATATATAGATAGATAGATATAGGAAGAAATCGTAAGTGATTCGTATGTAATGGGCCTTTCAAGTTTATACGGATCGCAAGGCCAATCCCGGAAGTGGACTTTCTTTACGCAGCCCCTGGGCCCAAAATTCGTTAGATTATTAAATATTTCGGATGTCCCCCAACAGGAAAATTTCCCTCCAAAATAGCTTTGCAGCCATAACTCACAGTGCAATCGGGGCCTTTCCATGCTTGAAGCCTCATTAGAGTGGAAGGCCTCCTCCTGGAAGTGAAAAGGGAGCCGGAAACCTTTGAGAGCCCGAACTCGGGACTCCTAGAGGGGCTGGTGGACTGGAAACTGCGATTTAAACACCCAGGAAGGGGTTTAGATAGAAGGACAGAGTAGGAGGACATAAGAACTGCTGAGAGAAGGGCAGCAGGAGTGAAAAGAGCATGGAGAGGAGAAGGAAGAGTTCAGAATCAAGAAAAGCCATAGAGTTCCAACGGAGGTCCTAGACTGCTATGGTAAAACTGAATGGGGAAAAAAAGATGGAGTGAGGAGAACTCTACAGATTAGCAAGGCCTGCACCAGAGGTAGGCCTAGGCATTTATTTAATAATATTAATAATAATAATATATTAATGCATTATATTTGTCCCTGCAAAGGAACCCTGTCCTTTAATAATATTAATAATAATAATATATTAATGCATTATATGTGTCCCTGCAAAGGAACCCTGTCCTTTAATAATATTAATAATAATAATATATTAATGCTTTATATCTCCTGCAAGGAAACCAAGGGAAATGTTGCCTTGATTTGCCTGTGTTTAAAACAGTATCAGTCCTGTTTCCCTGCTTTGCCTACTTTAGAACTACTAACGAATTTCGTAAGTAATTAAGTTACATTTCCGAAAGTTTTGGGACATTTTTTGTAAGTCTTTGATATACTAATAAAAAAAATCCCCCCATTTGATTCTGATTCACCATTTTAGGATTCTAAACCATGCCTAATAGATATATATTTATTATTTATTTATTTATTTATTTGGTTTTATATTCCGCTCCTCCCTGCAGGCTCGGGGCGGATCACAATTGCAAGCATATAATAAAACATACAATAAAAACAGATAGTAAAAACACGGTACATAACCAAGGTGGAACGGGTCTACAATTCTTTAACTGAGGCAGGACGAGCCAATCACATTTGGGTTTAGCCAAACGCTAGCCTGAAAAAAGCCGTCTTACATTCCCTTCGGAAGGGAAGGAGTTCAGGGATCACTCGAATGTGCTCAGGGAGCGAATTCCAGAGTACTGGAGCCGCAGCAGAGAAAGCTCTCTGTCTAGTGCTGGACAGATGGCAGGAGCGGGACGATGGAACAACCAACAAATTTTGCTCTTCCGAGCGCAGTGATCTCGGGGAACATACGGGGTAAGGCGGTCCTCAGGTACACAGGCCCCAAACCGTACAAGGCCTTAAAGGTTAAAACCAACACCTTGAAGGCAATCCGGTACTCGATGGGAAGCCAGTGCAGTTGCCGGACGATGGGAGTGATGTGCTCCCTCACTGGTGCTCCCACCAGCAAGCGAGCCGTGGCATTCTGCACCAGCTTGAGTTTCCGGATTGTCGACAAGGGAAGGCCAACGTAGAGGGCGTTACAGTAGTTCAGTCTCGAGATGACCGTCGCTTGGATCACCATGGCCAGGTCATCCCTGGACAGGTAGGGGGCCAGTCGCCTAGCCTGTCGTAGGTGGAAAAACGACGCCTTGCTGACCATGGAGACCTGGGCCTCCATGGTCAGCAAGGAGTCCAGTTTAACACCTAAGCTCTTAACCAAGGGTGACGGGCTAAGTTGCTCAGCAAGTTATACAAAAGTATCAAAATATTGTATTCACTAGTATACAGCTATGATATAAAAATCACAGTGGAATAAACATAGCATGTATAGGTACAGCGATAACAACAACAGTGGTTGAATTCACATTGAGAAGTTCTACACAATTAAATCATATTAATAAGGTACAGTAGTCAGTGCATGTCACACAAATCATAATAAGTAACAATGAGGTGAGAGAAAGCGTCAATCCTCTCACAGTCTTGTGCCTGCTAAGAAGGAAGTAACTCAGTCAATGCTAATTACGGCAGGGACAAGATAAGAGTCCGTGGCGAGTGAAAAACCGGAAGACCGCTAGTAAGCCCTTGTGCATGCCGTGCGCATGCGTCGTCAGTTCGTCCGAACCGCAAGGTATGCTGGTCTTCGTAGTTTTATGAAGACGCTAGGCTGGTAGATGTATGGAGCGGCGTCACAATGATGCTGGGCCGCAGGGACTTGTGGTCCTGGTAGTTTGGGTAAGTCAGCGTCTAAATGTAAACAACGGCTGGCAGTGCAGCGGGGGGAACAAGCGGCCCCTTGCAAGTCTCACCGTAGTGAGAGAGGCGCAAGGGGGGTGTGCCTGACGGCAAGAGCTCACCCCCAAGCCGGCGGGGGGCCGTTTCGTCCAATGGACTTCTTCAGAGGCTTTTGATGGGCGTCCTCAATAGAATTCTTAGTATCTAAACAGTAAACAATAGTAGTAAAAGTCTAAACCTAACAAAAGGTGTTTGCAATAGCATGCTAGGGTCATAGGTAGAAGTAAAGTTTGATTTACCTTAGTAGGCTTTCACAATGGCATGGAGGACGGACCATTCCATGGGCAGGATATGGTACCGGGGGTCAATCAGTGGGAGACTTAAGTAGAGAGGCATTAGGGAAGACTATAAGGTTTAAAGGGGCCACACATTCATTTGTTGAGGAGCGCATTGATGGATAAGGGGTCATTGAGGCCTCCTTTATGTTTCTCAGTGGCCATTTGGATGATCCAATATGTTTCTCTTTGTTTGAGGATGTTGATTTTGTCACAATGGGGTGGAAATTTAACTCTCTCTAACACCTGAATCTTTATTTGGTCAAAAGTATGGTTGTGGCCAGTGCAATGGGAATATAATGTGGAGTCTGTGGATTTCAGTTTAATTTTAGATTTGTGCTCAAGAGATCTTTCCCTCAGACTGGCAGTCTTAGATTGTTTGATGTGTCTGCATACGCTGCACGATCCACAGGGATATGTGCCAACTATTAGACTACTCTTCAGAGTGGGTGTTTGTAAGTCGGTGTGGGGGAGTATGTCCCCAATGTTTTGTGTTCGTTTGTGTGCCAGCATGGGAAATTCATCAAGTCCCTGTATGTTGGACACAAGTGGCCAATAGCGTTTCACTATTTTAACTAATTGGTCTTTGTGTGGGCTAAGAGTTAGGGGCCATGTTATTCTGTTGGTAGTTTTCTTAGGTTTTTGTTGAAAGAGTGATCGTCTATCTTGATGGTCTGCCCTTTGTTTTGCTTTATTCAGGATTGCGTCTGGGTATCAAACAATCTAAGACTGCCACTAGTACAACTAACAATAGGCAATTTAAATTGAAATCATATGCTAATTGTTTAACAACAGGGGTGGTGTACCTACTCGAGTGTAACTGCTCCTTGCAGTACACAGGTTACACCTCTAGGAGTCTGAGGGAAAGATCTCTTGAGCACAAATCTAAAATTAAACTGAAATCCACAGACTCCACATTATATTCCCATTGCACTGGCCACAACCATACTTTTGACCAAATAAAGATTCAGGTGTTAGAGAGAGTTAAATTTCCACCCCATTGTGACAAAATCAACATCCTCAAACAAAGAGAAACATATTGGATCATCCAAATGGCCACTGAGAAACATAAAGGAGGCCTCAATGACCCCTTATCCATCAATGCGCTCCTCAACAAATGAATGTGTGGCCCCTTTAAACCTTATAGTCTTCCCTAATGCCTCTCTACTTAAGTCTCCCACTGATTGACCCCCGGTACCATATCCTGCCCATGGAATGGTCCGTCCTCCATGCCATTGTGAAAGCCTACTAAGGTACATCAAACTTTACTTCTACCTATGACCCTAGCATGCTATTGCAAACACCTTTTGTTAGGTTTAGACTTTTACTACTATTGTTTACTGTTTAGATACTAAGAATTCTATTGAGGACGCCCATCAAAAGCCTCTGAAGAAGTCCATTGACGAAACGGCCCCCCCCGCCGGCTTGGGGGTGAGCTCTTGCCGTCAGGCACACCCCCCCTTGCGCCTCTCTCACTACGGTGAGACTTGCAAGGGGCCGCTTGTTCCCCCCGCTGCACTGCCAGCCGTTGTTTACATTTAGACGCTGACTTACCCAAACTACCAGGACCACAAGTCCCTGCGGCCCAGCATCATTGTGACGCCGCTCCATACATCTACCAGCCTAGCGTCTTCATAAAACTACGAAGACCAGCATACCTTGCGGTTCAGACGAACTGACGCATGCGCACGGCATGCACAAGGGCTTACTAGCGGTCTTCTGGTTTTTCACTCGCCACGGACTCTTATCTTGTCCCTGCCGTAATTAGCATTGACTGAGTTACTTCCTTCTTAGCAGGCACAAGACTGTGAGAGGATTGACGCTTTCTCTCACCTCATTGTTACTTATTATGATTTGTGTGACATGCACTGACTACTGTACCTTATTAATATGATTTAATTGTGTAGAACTTCTCAATGTGAATTCAACCACTGTTGTTGTTATCGCTGTACCTATACATGCTATGTTTATTCCACTGTGATTTTTATATCATAGCTGTATACTAGTGAATACAATATTTTGATACTTTTGTATAACTTGTCATTTATATCAGACACTATATCCACCTGATTTGCTCTTGCATACTTTAAGGTGTAGCCCCCTGCTTTTTTATATTATTTATGGGCTAAGTTTCTCGCCATCCAGGGTAGGCAACCGGCACTCATCCAGCCCAGGGCGACCGGGCCACAAGATCTCCGTCTTCGACGGATTCACCTTCAGCCGGCTGGCACGCAGCCATCCAGTCACGGCTTCAAGGCATATAGATTTGCTTTATGTTTTTAATGTTGGAATTGTGCAATTGAGCTAAAATAATAATTAAGTTAGTAAGTAACAGCAGTACTGCATGAAGGCAGGGCTCCAAGGGTGCATGGAAGTACAATTGCAGGACCACGAATTCTCCAACTGGCACAATTGAGCTAATGATGACAGGTGCAAAGTTGAGGCTGCTCAGTGCAATATGTATTCACAATTAATAATGCCATGACTGTCATAGAAAAGTGTTTACAATTCTACAGCCAGTATGGACTTCTTTGGGTCACCTGAAAATTGCTGAAATAATTTCACTTCCCATCTAACAATGCCCCGGTGCAGCAGAGAACATGCCAGCAGTAGTTTGTTCTGGAAAACTGCCATAGAAGTTCAGAGAGAAATGAATCTGTGTTATCCAAGTCCAGGATATCCATGCAGGATATTGCTGCTTCTGAGACACAGCAGCAAATGATACTCCTTCTCATCACTGAATTCAAGTGTGTTGTACTCAAAGTCACCAGTTTATTTTGGCAACAAGAGCATAAAATCACCTGAAATGTCTGAAATCCTGACAATTAATAACAATTTTCTCATGTTTCTGATATATATAATCTGCTTGCTGTACTAGCTGCCTCAACCCACCAGGAGTTCTCTCTGCCATGCAATCTCTTTGTCCCACCCATCCAGCCCAGCCCAGAAATCTCACAGTCCTTTTAAAAGGTGTGTGTGTGTGATCAGATGGTAAGACTAGCCCTTAAGGAATATGTATAAGAAGGAAAAGAAAGTCAATTGTGCTTTTCAGTTTTAGGAGATTTGCACATTTCTGACAGACACCTGGTGATGTATGGATACAGTAAAACTCAGACGTGCACTTTGCATGGGGAAATGTCTTGTCTCTGTGAAGCTGAATCCAAGAGCTGAGTTGAAGCTGGCTAAAACCATGGAAGAGGGGGATGACAAGGAAGCAAGAAACAGCTGGAGCTGGGCTAGTTTCCAAGGCAAAACATTCGTGATTGATGACTAAAGCCAAGTCCATGTAGGATCCTTTTTATTTCAGAGTTTTATTAACTCTTTAACTGCTACCAATGTGTGAAGAGACGTATTAGGGAATGCAAGCTATAGTTGACTGGGAAGTTCACATACTCAAATGGAGAGTGATGAATCCAGTTTCCCCTCCTGTCTCCTCACCTCCTTTGTCCTTTATTCTTTTATCCTTTTCACAATATTGTGACGTGGGATGGTTTTCAAAAACCCCAATAAATAAATAGAGAGCATTCACACAGAGAGGAGTAAAAACTTATAAAATATTATTGTTGAACCATAATGAAGTAACAGAGCTATAACTCATTAAAACAAATCCAATCAATGTGGGGGGAGATTAAAGTCAGCAAAAAAGCACATTAGCTGGGGTATGAAATATATACAGTGGCACTGTGCCCAGAGAAGCATGCCTCTTTCACCCTCTGGCCCATCCTTGTATCCTATTACTGTACCTCCTTCCCTGCCTCTCAGATAGGGTTCCCATATGTCCCTTATTCTAAGGGACATCCCTTATTTTGGCCCTAAAATTTGTGTCCCTTATTTTCAGGCCCTGTCCCTTATTTTTGATTAGCAGGACAGGACTGGGCGAGGTTGACCAGAAGAAGGTGCACGCTGTGGTTTCCACGGCAATGCCTGCCCGGGGATTCCAACTCACAGGGCAGCCTGCATCCCCGTTGGAAGGAAGAGGCAATACAGGACTTTTTCAAAGTACAGTAGACTAATTAACCGTTACCTAAGGGGAATGTTGGATCATGTTGGATAAAGATAGTTTCTGGTTGCTTGAGCGTTACTCTTCAAATAGGCCTAGTTGTGCATCCCAATACTATACAATGCTGTGTATCCCATACTATACTACACCATTAACTATTGACATAATAATAATGAAGATGTACTGATTTATAAAATTTATTCTATTTTAATGTTTAGACAGTGCACTTTTAAAGTCAGCAAAGTCAAGTACTAAATACAGATGGAGAAAATAAGGTAGTTCTAATAATGTTTTTTCTGCATGACAAAACATGCAGAAACATACCATGTACTGTTAAGAGGGTATAAGTCAGTTTCTTTTGTGAGTTTCAATCATTATCCTATTCTGTTAATAAAACTATTTCTACCTAATGTTTGAGTTTCAAGTTTTTAATGAAGTGTCCCTTATTTTTGTGAAAAATCCCGTAAATGTCCCTTATTTCTCATATCAAAAAATGTCAACCCTACTCTCAGATCTTGCTCCTGAATACTCCAGTCATATGCAAGATCTTACAGCTACCATATTGTAATCAAATCTGATTACCATATTGAAATCAAATCAGAAACTGTCAATGCTTGCTAGGAGAACACTCATAGGAATACCACTTACTACACATCAGTAAAGCTATTGAACACAGGAAAATTTGACAGATCCCAGCTCACATGTTTCCCCCATTTTCTCCAGTTATATATTGATTCCTGAGCTCAGAAGACAATCTCTGCCTGTCTTCTCCTCTCCTCCCATTTCCAGATACTTTAGAAACACTTCCCTGATGAGACAAGATGGATGCAAGGAGGAATACATTGTTTAATTCTGTATTACAAGTGTTTAGAAACAGGGGTGGAGGTGGGGCTGTGTTGGTTAATGTCCTAAGTCTTGATCATGAAGTCTAAGGAGCAGTCGAGGAAATATTTGCAGTAAACAACAACCATACTTTCCTCTACTGTTCTACCTCAAAGCTAAAATAACAGCTACAAAGGAATACATTTTCTCCCATAAAAAGATTTTTTTGTCTTGAAAATTAAAACGTGAGTCAGTAGAGATTTAAAAATGTAATTTTAAAATAGAGATAGCATTATCTTTAGCAAAGTCGTGCGAGAGTAGTCAAACACTTTGTCCTCCTGTTGTATAGTCATATTATTATGAGTCATCCAAAGAAATCTACAGATTTCTTCGGATGAATCAACACCAATAAAAGAAGACCCATGAGTTATGCAACAGTATTCAGGACTCTCTCAGTCAGAAAATGATTTGTTTTTTTTCCTCTTGAAATGTCATAATAAACTACAGAGAGGGTCTTTAAAAAAAAGCTATGGCATGCATCTTTACCCCAGACATGGTCTCCCTGGGACAACTTTGTATAGACAGGCATATGTGGAGATAAGCAGTCAATTAGCTAACCTGATTCTAATCAATGACACCTTTAAAGGTTAAAGACAATGCTTTAAATACACACTGGGAAACCAATTGTGAACACACACAGTGACCTTAAGGCACCCTCAGAACACAATTTACTTAATTTTTTTTCCTTTTACAAGAGCAATCACTAAGATTATATTTCCAGCAGGAATAACATCACATGAATCACAATGTTTGACATTGTATTCCTCCAGTTTACTATATTTTTGTATGTTTTAATATAATATGCTTTTTCCTGTAGCCCTTTTGTGTTTTTGTGTTGCTATCTGTGCCCCTATTCAGAATATTTCACTTCACTTTCCATCCCTGTGAAAATTGGATTGGGGGGGAAGGCTTGTTGTGAAAACAATGATTGGCAAGAAAGCTTCAGTTGAGACACCTGTCCCTCATTCAGGAATGAGTTTCGCTTCCCAGAAGTAGATTTCTCACTTTCTATTGTCTCATCCCAATTCCTAACTATGATTTTTTTGTAAGTCAGATGTTTGTAAGTCAGGTACAGCCTGTATGTACATACAGTATATGAAGAAATCTATTCTAGCTAAGTAAGAGTTTAACTGAATGAATGTGTGTGCTCATGTGTAAATATACACAAATACACGCGCATATATATATATATATATATATATATATATATATATATCGGCATTAATTCACAAATGAAGATTCTTAGGAAGGACTCATCCCATGCTTTTTACAAGCACGTTGATGACTAAAAAGGCCAATCTGAGATAGGCAAGTCCGGTTGCAGAAAGTACAGCAGAAAGTCTCCTTGGGTGATGTTGTTTCCAAGTTGCGGTTCTTTCTGCGTTGTCGTTTCTCTTCGAGACCCATTCGGCGTGTCTTCTCAAAAGAGGCCGCAGCATTGTGGATACAGTGTGTCTCCATGCCTCCCGATGGGAGGCCATGGTAGACCATTGTTGGTGATCAATCTGGCTGAGCCTGAGATGTTGTTTCAGAGAGTCCATATATCTCTTTTTGGGGGTGCCTCTCTTGCGCTGACGCGTGGCGAGTTCACCATAGAGTAGTATCTTTGGGAGGCAGTGATCCTCCATCCTAGAGACGTGCCCTGCCCAGAGCAACTGTGTTCTCAATATCATGGCCTCAATGCTGGTGATCCCTGCTTGCTCAAGGACAGCAACATTCGTCACATAGTCAGTCCAGTGTATATTTAGGATTGTGCGAAGACAGCGCTGATGAAAGCATTCGAGGAGTTGTAGGTGTTGACGATAGGTGACCCATGTTTCAGACCCATATAGGAGAATAGACAGTACGATAGCTCTGTACACACTGATTTTGGTGCTTTGCCTCAGGTGCTGTTTGCTCCAGACTCTTTTGTGAAGCCTTCCGAATGCACCATATGCCTTTGCTAATCTGCAATCTATCTCTTTATCAATCTTGGCATCTGAAGAGATGATGTTTCCCAGGTAAGTGAACTGCTGAACGGACTTAAGCACAGATTCGCCTATGCTGATGTGGGGATGATGGTGTTCTTCTTGTGGTGCGGGCTGGTAGAGAATATATATATATATATATATATATATATATATATATATATATATATATATATATATATATATATATATATATACACACACACACCTATAACCTGATAACATGCACACAGAGTTACTAAGTTATAAAGTTATCAGGAGTCATAAAGGTTCTTGAAAAAATGTTCTCCTGTCTGTGAGAAGTCTCTGTTCTATTATTATGGGAGTTCCTATGGGAATGAATATGCGTGTGTGATCACCACATTGACAGTCTCACTGGGGTAAGCATTGGAAATCAGAAGTAAAAAATTAATTACAAGCTTTATAAGAATAATGTGGATCCCAACTGAATACAGTGAATAAAAAAGTGAATTTATTATCATTTGTATAAAGATAGAAGTTCTCTGAATATTTTAGAGCATGTCATAGAAACTGCTTTTTTAAAAGAAGAAACTCAATTTTTAATCTATAAAGCAAGTCAACCTCCAATACCTATCTGTTTAATGATAACTGTAATGTATGGATTATTCACAGATGCATTACTTGAAAGATGCTCTGCTGAATTAAAGGACAAAATGTCTTTTTATGAGGAAAGGTCATGAAAAAGGGACAACTTTATCACCCTTAGTTTTTTGAAAGCCATATTGAAAAAATATTATAGACCAGCTTTAAAGTTTCTGATTATTTATTTTAATCCATCATGTGTTCAATTCAACTAGAGATAATCTTCAAATGTATGCCCTCCTCTCCGGCATCAAGCCCTATTTAAATCAGTCTGACTTATAAATTTATAAATATGATATACACAATTCAAATAATTCTAATAATATAGCATCAGCTGTTGGGCATTTTAAAACCCATTTGCTTTCACTGTGGAAGGTTTGTTCATGATTTTAGCTCTCCACTCAAATTTTAGTATTTTATGTTCTGATGTAATGCAAAACAAAAATATTTTGAACATTTTGAAAATGATTGGCAAATACATTAAAAAGAGAGATGTAAAAGAAAATATATATTAATACATTAAAAATGAATGGACAACAAGTAAAGGGAGAACAAAAAAATTAAAAAATACAAAAATACGTATCAAAATATTATCATTATTATCATTATCATTATCATTATCTATACCCAGCTTTACTCTCCATGGGGACTCAAGGTGGCTTACAATCTGCAATAGGTAAGTTTGAAAGGAGCCATACAAAAGTTTAAAAAAACAATTAAATAGTAACAGTGCAGTAAAAGTCCACTAAAATTGCTCTTAAAACTTATATTTACAAAAAAGAAAGAAATATCACCAGAACAAATACAAGAATACTTTTAAAAGCAAAAAGTTCCAACTATGTCTAAGGAGTAATAAAAAGTGTCAAACAACTCAACAACAATGCACAAAGTAACATGGATAATCAAGGGTTTGAAATTAGACAAGGCACCAGGATCAGATGGCTTTACTGCAATATATTATAAAGCACTAGTAAGATGAAATTTCACTATCCCTCCAATAATCTTGTCCCTCATATTGATGGTTTTGCCCATCAATATGAGGGACAAGATTATTTATTTATTTACTATATTTATATACTGCCTTTCCGCAGGCGACTTGAGTCGGTGTACAGTCAGTATCAAAAACATGAAAAACGATAAAACAGTTAATTAAATATAAAACCAGATAAAACAACATCAATAAAAACATGTATCAGCTTAAGTCTCCTTGTTAAAAACATTATCCAATAGCGTCGTCCAGTCATTCCGTTTTTTTCTCTATGTCTGTTATATTGTGTCTGCAAACGCTTGCTCGAAAAGCCAAGTCTTGACTTTTTAAAAGAATGTTAAAAGAGAAGGAGCTGATGTAATATCCCTAGGAAGGGCGTTCCACAGCTGAGGGGCCACCACTGAGAAGGCCCTGTCTCTCGTCCCGCCAAACGTACTTGTGATGAAGGCGGGATCAAAAGCAAGGCCTCCCCAGACGATCTTAAAGGTGAAGGAAGAAGACTGGCAGCAGAATTCATGTGTGATGGGGTTTTGTCACAAAGATGCTGTGCTGCTCTATGACCGAAATAAATGATGATTTGATTTGTCACAAAGATGAAAAGTCCAGCTTTAATGCCAGTTTGCCTCCCTTGTGCAAAAAAAAAAACTTTATTGAAAGTATAGCTTTTAGCTAGCATCAAGAAGCCAGCCTAGACCTCCTGGAAAACAAGTTCTGTAATGATCCCTTTGCTTTGAGGATTTAATGCACACTTTCACAAGTTCACAATGGGAAGGTCTAGTTGCAATTATATTAAAATATAATAGAGGATGATAATATTATTCAGTTACTATGTTTAATGTACTTCTGATTAATGGTATGAAGGGAAAAAAAGAAAATTTAATGTTGCATTGATTGTATCACAAAGCATAGATTGAAATCACAAAGCACTCCCATTGCGTGTTCCAGTTCTCCTTGCGCTTTTAAAATTCATTTTATGAACTTTTCATGGAGAGCAATTCCATGGTGATAACATTTAAATAAGATTTCTTCTTTAGGCACAGTTTGAAATTTTGGCTGCCTAGCGAAATAGAATGCCCATCTTCTGTTCACTAATGTGCAGTTCATCCATGAATTTTTGTAATACACATCATGGCCTTTACAGAATTATCACTGCCAATAGACATTGGCAATAGGAATTAGAAGTGTATTGGTTAGGGAAGGGTGATAATTTCATTATGTTTGGTTTTTGATTAGAATTTTCTAAAATCTGCAAATATGCCGGGGGGAAGGATAGGATCTAAGATTTTAAAAGTTCACATGTGAGAGAAAATGAAAGTGAGAAGTTCCCCATCCCGAAGATCAATTTAGGATATGAATATACTGATACTTCTAAAATATTCCATGGTTATGCTGTGATTTCAAAGGTGGCGCAAATGTGGAAGATAAACCATTACACCCATACTTTGGGCTTTAGAGAGGTTTCTTGCAAACCTAAGGATAAGGCAGGCATTATATACTTTGAACTAATTGTGAACTAAAATTGTCACAGTATAATTACCACACGCTTTGTTTTATAGTTGTGTGTTGCCGAAATTACTTGATGGTTTTTGTTTGTTTTGTTTTTTTGCTCAGCTGTGACTTAGAAGTAGTCTCACAGTCATTATCTTATACATATATATTTGTTACATCAACTACTGTGACGCCCCCACGGGGCTGTTTTATATCTGTATTTTGTATTTTGTTGCCCTTTACCTGCATGGGCCTTTGTTTCACCTTTCTACCATGTGGACAAATGGGAGGGCTGTGTCTTGGCCCCAAACCTGGCATCACCACCCTGAACTCCTCCCCTTTCTGAGGTCATTTGAGGGGCAGGACTTCCTCTCTTTGGCCATTCCAGCAAAGAGCACATGGACGAAGCAGGTGGAAATCTGGAGTCAAAGCTCAGACAAAGCACCTTTCATTCACGTATAGCCTATACTCTCAAACCAAGGAATTCAGTAATAGGAAGGGCCTGTATATACAGAGACTGTATTTCTTTGGGGACCCAAGGACTTCATGAGCCAGAGGACCATTTGAGGAGCAACAGAGGAACCTGGAACCTAAGAGAGGTACCTTCACTCTGCAAAAGGCAAGTGAACGCATTCCCTTTGTTTAAAGGACCCTTTTTTTTGCAACCTACTGTACTTCAAGCCTTTGGGTCACCAGCATTTTTACTGGTTGTTGTTAAATAAGCTTGTTTTGAGTTCACCCTTTTTGAGTCCTGAACTCATTGCATAGAGACCCTCCAGGGTTTCTTGTATATGGGAAGGCTAGAACGCGAACCCCAGGGCCCATAGAGCTCGTCCATCCTTTTAAAGTCCTTTTTTTTGTCCTGACGGGATGCCATAACTACATACATAGTTGATGTAATGAATTAAGTGTGAAATATAAAAGTATGGAAGGTATTGATGTATGTATGAAACTGAAGAGAACTAATGTATTTTAAGAAAACGTTTTAATTTTTTAAAAAAGAAGTAGTCTCATAGTCAATCAGTGCAGAACTGAAAACATAAATGATGGGCTGTTTTGAGAGCTTAACCAGAACCTCAGCAGCTGAGTGCCAAATTATCGGCCTGACATATCAAGCGACAGCAAACCGAGCCAGGAAAAACAATCACATATAAATTAGTGTTGTGGTTAGGAGGATGTTCAGAGCTCAGCAAAGAGAAATTTCGTCTCAAGTCAAATTTATCATGAGATAATGCATTTAGACCGGTGAACATGGCATGCTGCTCAGTCTGGAAATATGATCCCATTGTTTGAATTGGTACATCACATCCTAGACAATTTTCCCCACAACATTCTTTTGGTCACTGTGCATATTTCAGTTCTGTGGCCCAGAAGAGTCAAAAGAAGGCAAAACCTGAGATGGTGGGTGCATTGCTCTGTGACTAGAGAGAGTTTCATTGTTGTTATTGTTTTTATGGGATTTCAAGCTGTGTCGAAATTATAGTGACCCTTAAGCAACCCTATCATAGGTTTTTCTGAGATTGAGGGCCCTTCCACACAATCATATAACCCAAAATATCAAGGCAGATAATCCACAATATCTACTTGAACTGGGTTATCTGAGTCCACACTGTATAAAGTCACTGTGGATTTTATACTGCTGTGGGGAAGGGGCCTGAGGTTAAGACTTGCTCAAGGTCATCCAGTGGGTTTTTATCACTAAGTAGGGACTCAGAACCTGTTCTTTGGAATCATTTTATTTATTTATTTATTGACTTCATTTATATTCCGCTCTTCTCACCCTGAAGGGGACTCAGAGTGGATTACAGGTACACATACTTAGCAGACAATCCCTGCCGTTTCCACATACACAACATATAGACGAACAGAGGCAAACTCTGGCTACCAGGGGGAGCTGATGCACTCCTCGTCTCTCAGTGTTCCCAGCGTCCCTTGTTGTTCCTTCCGCATTCCTCAGTGTTCCTGGAGTTCTTTAATGGCCTCATAATTCAGTCAAAATTTGCCTCCCCACTTAATGTGGTACCTTTCTCTCCTACTTGACAGATGCAACTGTCTTTCAGGCTGCAAAGGTCGACAGCAGGCTACACTTAAAGGTTGAGCACCCACCTCGACCCAGGCAGGCCTCATAATCCAATGTTCAGACTAGTACATCTATAGCTGGATCTGAGATTCTCATAAGAAATGATGCCATTACTATCAAAGAAGGTCTGCCCTTTCAAATTAGCCCTCAAAGGACAGAATGAGAATGAACTACATAGTAAGAATTACAATAGAGACTGGATTTGTGCAGATTATATTGCGACTTTGTCACTACCTTCCATCAGGCACACTGAGCCTTGTAACACGGGTATAGGAAGTTGAAAGGACAGTTCTGTCCTCACTACAAACTTTACCACTAATGCTGAAAACCATTTCTTCATCTCTCTTTTTTGGGAATACTACCAAATTGCTGCCTTGGGGAAAGGGTGAAGGTCGATATCTTTATCTGACCTTCCCCACACAATTATCTTCTCTATAATTACTGTCTTCAGTAATCAGTAGTAAAGTGTATTCTGGTTTAATCTTATTCCATGGAACTGTTAGGAATACTAACATGAATCTCCCCATAATAAAGCAGACAATATTCTGGAGAGGTAGGTCATGAAATTATACAATCTTTGCACAGAAGCCAAACATATGGCAACCACCTGCAGGGACTGGGACTCAGAGGAGACAAACTTACTCAGCTACTGCAACAAGATTTTTTTTTTACAATATTATGATTATCTTCTGGCTTATAAAAGTATGGAAGGCCCAAGTAACATTCTACAGAAATTTCCCAGGAATTTTATTTATAACTGTCTTTTAACATCAAAGGATTTGTCTACTGTTTTCCATGCCATCCTTTCTGTGTTATGTGAGCTGCACAATAAAATAGGATATGAATATTACTTTTTCAGCTCTGAACTTTGATGCTCAGGCTTCAGCAGCGACTAGGAGTACATTTGCAGTTTGTGCAGTTTACTGTAATGCACTGTACAGGGCTGTAGCCAGGATTTTGATTCGGGGGGGGGGGGGCTGAGTTTGGTTCGGGTGGGGCTGAGACTCGGTGGAAGAGGGTCTACCCTAGCAAACCTTTTATATTGTTATCCCAATAACCCCATTAATGTGGGATATAATGAGCATGGTGATCAGATCATGATATGAATAAACATAACAGTTTAAATAATGTACCAGTAAGGCCTCTTCGCGGACCACCCTGAGAATTTCGGTGGGGGCTGAAGCCCCTTAGCCCCCCGGCTACATGCCTGGCACTGTACATGAGGGTGCTTTTGAAAAGTTCTTAGAGACTTCAGTTAATCCAAAGAGGTGCAAACATGTTGTTAACTGGGGCTGGCTACAGGGATCACTGTTATGTCCCCACGGGGCTTGTTTAGTACTGCATCATGGACTTGGTTACCTTTACCTGCATTCCTTTGTCCTCAGCCATGTGGGCTTGGTGGGAGGGACTGTGTTTGGTGCCAAGGTGATGTCACCACCCTAACTCCTCCCCTTTTTGAGGTCATCTGAGGGGCAGGACTTCCTCTCTTTGACCATTGCAAGAAAGAAGCTGCATGGACGTTGATGGAAGTCCATTCATGCCGAGACAAAGCACCTTTGTCCACCTACAAAGCCAGCCCTGAGCTCTCAACCAAGCCTGCAGTGCAAAGGAGGACCTGTCCTCAACATAGACTGTGGATTTTGGGGTTTTTACAGGGCTTTGTGGGCCTACAAAACCAGAGGGCAACAGGAAACCTGGAATCGAAGAAAGCACCATCACTCTGCAAACAAAGAGGCAAGTGATCGATCCCCTTTCTCAAAGTACCCTTTCTTAGCAACCAACTAAGCGTTTTTGGGCCACCAGTTGTTTTTCACAGGTTGTTATTCAATAAACCTGTTTGAGTTCACTATTTTAAGTCTAGAACTCATTACTACTATTATTATTAATTTAAACTATATCTGTGGAAGCTGGGGAGGAAAGTGAAACCAAACTAATTACTCAAAGTTCTTAGAGACTTCAGTTAATCCAAAGAGGTGCAAACATGTTGTTAACTGGGGCTGGCTACAGGGATCACACAACTCCCTTGTCATAACAGTTTCACTGGCTCATGATCTTGACCTAGAAAGTCATATATGGCTTGGGTGCAGGCTATGTAAATGAAGACATCTCTCGATATGAGGCTGCTATAGCTCTACAGCTATCCGGGAATGTCAATTTCTCTACCCTAATATCTTTTCAGACTCATTTGGTGGGAACAAAGATGAAGACTTTCTTGGTGGTTACTTCCAGACTTTGGAATCCATCAATAGGAAGGCCATGACAGCTCCATCCATCAGCAGGCCAAAACATTTTTATTGTATCAGGCTTTAAAAACTGACTGGCTTTTAAATATTGGGGAGTGTTGTTCTTAAGGCTTGCATGTGGTCTTTTATTCAATGTTTATGTTTTAATATTTAATGTTTAATTTTTCTACATTCTTCAAACATTTTAAACAAGTTTTATATCTACACTTTTCTTAATGACTTCTTGGCTTCAATCTCTTTTGTTTGAAAATATGACATTAGTTGCCTCTTGAGTCTAATCAGGGGGAATGTGGAATATAATTGAATTAAATAAATAATTACAATATTTTTGGACAAACACTGACAACCGAGGGAAGGCATTATACTTTTCCCCCCTTATCCTCTGTCCACTGTGAGCCAGCCATGTGTTTATGTTGACAAGAACAGGTGAATTTGACTTTGAGGACCTCATCACATTAGAGAAGGAATCCATTTAAAATCCGGTTTCTGCCTCCTGCAAAATTCTGATGTTTGTAGTTTATGGAGGAGCATTTAACAGCCTCGCTAAACTGCAAACCTCAGAATTCTACAGGAGGCCGAAACAGCAGATAAAGTGGATTCATTCTCTAGTGGGATGAAGTAGTCAGTGTCTACACACACAAAGCTGCCACATACTCTAGTACAGAAGCTAGAAACACAACAGGAGGAGGATTCCTTCGGTCCCATCTACATTGATCATTTAGTCCAGTGTGGGGTCTGATCAGCCCACAGGTGGCCACAAAGCATACACATGCTGATTGGGATTAACCCAGGGGAAGCCACTTAATATGTCTGTACCCCAGATTAGAATTGGGAAAGTTTGTATTCAACATCAGGATTTGGGGTTTCCCTTGAGTTATGGCAGTCCAGACACCCACAGCTGAGGGTGTCTGGACTGCCATAGTGTTTTGGATTCCGGGGGGCCGATTTCAGCCTGTCATCTGGGATATATTGGATTCTGATGCAATGCATTTTGAACTTTCTTGTGACCTTGTGTAGTGCACTGTAACCCTTATAATTCACATTATTTATGCAGTTGTCTTGAAACTGCATAAATAGTCAGTGTAGATGGGGCTTCAGTCAGGTGACCCAAGCTCATCTCAGCCTTAAAATGGTAAAGACTGAACCTGGAATATTTTGGATGTAAAACTTGTCCTATAGTGTTAAGCTGCTACCCCCTCCCCCAGTTGGAGCCGAACCGTGATGTTTGACTCATAATGGTAAAGATCATTCTGAAAATAGAAATTGATTGTATACAGTGTATACACTTGGAATGAAATGACTAAAATCTGTCTCCCATTTATAAATTTAACCAAAAAGAGTGTGTGTATATAAAATATGTGTATATCACATATGTATATTGTATATAATATGTGTACAACTTTGTCTAAAACAAGTCCCAAACTACAAAGATTCTTATCATTGTCTGGATTGTTCACATCTGTAAACTATGGGTGAATATTCATTTTTTTGTTTTAAAATGTCCAGTGGGGAATCAGCAAGTAAGAGCAATGAACCACCACAACAGAAATTCCCAGCAGCCAGTCGTTCCCAATCTTTGATCTCAGATGGCGTTGAATTCTATCTCTTAGAATTCCTGGTCCTTAGCATGCTGTATATTGCTTGTAAGCTGAGATTTATGTATCTGGGTTCATTTGGGGCTCCATGTTTGAGATCATTTGGCTAAAGCAGTGGTTCCCAAACTTTTTTGGCCTACTGCCCCCTTTCCAGAAATTTTTTTACTCACCGCCCCCCTAGAAATTAATTTTTTTAAAAAAGTGATAGCAATTAAACAGAAAGATATATGTATTGAAGCAGTGGTTCTCAACCTTTCTAATGCCATGACCCCTAAATAAGGTTCCTCATGTTGTGGTGACCCCCAACCATAATTTTGTTGCTACTTCATAAATAATTTTGCTAGTCTTACGAATTGTAATCCAAATATCTAATATGCAGGTCAAGGGGAAGGGGGTGGGGCCAAAGAAGAGGGCCGCGCGACCCCTCCTAAATAGCCAATTGTTCACCGCTCCCTTAAAAGGGTTCACCACCCCCCAAATTCCCCTGAGCCTCCCACCGCCCCCTTGGATCACCTCACCGCCCACCAGGGGGTGGTACCATTTTGAGAATCAGTGGGCTAAAGGATGAAGCTGCATTAAAGACTGCTTTGCCAGAGTTGAAATTGTCTCCTGATCGAGTCCTATATTATCTCTGATGTGCTGTCAATAAAGGTATTGATCATTCAGACTGCATTATATTGACGGAAATGAGCTATTACATCTGAGACAGAAAATAATGATTGAAATCCAGCTCCGCAATTTAGGTTTGGCTACCCTGTTACACATTATAGCAATACAAATTAAAATTCAATGAACAAATGACCCTTTTGGTCTATGGGGTTGTGTTAAAAATCATCATGTCTACTCAAGTTCTAAAATGCTATCAAATTGCAGTTGTAAATGACCATGCTCTTATACGAAGTATGATTTGGGAATGTGGCACAGCTGGCTAAGTGTCAGCTGCATAAGATCTGTCTGACTAGTAGGTCATGAGTTCAAGGCCTGCCCAGGTTGAGGTGGGTCCTCGACCTTTAAGTGTAGCCTGCTGTTGACCTTTGCAGCCCGAAAGACAGTTGCATCTGTCAAGTAGGAGATAAAGGTACCACATTAAGTGGGGAGACAAATTTTGACTGAATTATGAGGCCATTAAAGAACTCCAGGAACACTGAGAATGCAGAAGGAACAACAAGGGACGCTGGGAACACTGAGAGACGAGGAGTGCGTGAGCTCCCCCTGGTGGCCAGAGTTTGCCTCTGTTCATCTATATGTTGTATGTTGAATCAGCAGGGATTGTCTGCTAGTCTGTGTACTGTAATCCACTCTGAGTCCCCTTTGGGGTGAGAAGAGCGGAATATAAATAAAGTAAATAAATAATAAAATCATGGCTTGGCATGAAAGCTGATGCTATGATTCCTCATGGATCCAAACAAGATCTGGAAGGACAAAGAACTGTAGTGCAGAATAAAAAACAGCCCTTTGAGATATAGCCTTTTGCACGGATACATCACATTGCATGCATTCTGTGAGCTGGACTTTTATTTCTCTGAACTAAGAGAAATCTCAGAGAAAATTCCCAAAAGAGCCCTATTTTGAGGTAGAAGAAAGTCAATGTAAGTCAACATAAGTTGGGTCTACACTTCCAAATAATGCAGTTTAAATCTGCATTATATGGGATGCAGATTCAAATTGCATTATATGATAGTGTAGATCCAGCCATAGACTTTACTAGTCCACAAAGTCTGGTTTGGTCTCTGGTTGCTTCATGAAGTAAAGTTAGTTAGTATTATTTCCCCATTGTTGAGAATGGAGTATGAAGACTGGGAGTCCATCTACACTGACCATTTAATGCAGTACAAAGCTAGCTTCAAATTGCAGCAGCCAGACAAAAAAATACTCATGAACACAAACAAAAGCAAACCCTTAATGTGCATCAATATTCAGTGGTTTGTGTAATCACCCTCTGGTCCTCAAATTGGTACTATTATTTCCTATGGAATCGCCTGCATAGCAAAACCACTTTCTTTAATACTGGTTTGAAACTGCATGAAATGATCAAAAGAGATGGCACATAGGTGAAGAATGGCCAGTCTAGGTCTATGTATTGAGTTTGTAGCAGGATCAAAAATTGAGTCTTGCATCTCGCAATATGTAATATCAGCTCATTGAACAACATAGGGCTTACTTCTGCATGCCAAACCCAAAACT
The DNA here is from genome assembly GCA_030556195.1 of Anolis apletophallus. Lineage (NCBI taxonomy): Eukaryota > Metazoa > Chordata > Lepidosauria > Squamata > Anolidae > Anolis > Anolis apletophallus. Next base: position 23,359,650 of record JARBWK010000009.1, on the reverse strand, counting down.
CGGTTGCAAAAGAAGTAGTTTCCATTTATTCATGCAACTTTTTTTTTTACAAAAAATACCTGGCTCAGAAGATTGCATGAGGGAATAAAGCTCAGTAGTAAATCAAACACATACGGCATAATAAAGTGCTCTTCATTGCAAAGTCTTTCAAGTGTAATTTGCTTCATGAGGTAAGTCTATGCATTATCAGTACTTCATGTGCTGTAACTTAGCAATTCCAGATTGTTTTATCTGGGCCGTTTTCACACATATGGCAGCGATACATGTTTGAGCAAGAGCAGAGCAGAGCAATAGGATCTCATTAATCATGCAATTTTGACGATGTCACCTGCACTTTGTTCGGTCATCTGTTTCCTCAGTACACTAAGCCTTTAAGCAGCTTCAAAGACCTGCCACTTTTTTTTCCAAGCCATCATTTCCCCTTAAATATGATTCCTCCTAAATTTTCAGTTTTACTTCCCCTAACAGCCATTCACCCACATCCCCTAAACCTTAAATTCAAAGGTGATATGCAGGACTTTCATCCTGTATTGTTCAACTTCTTCAAACTCTAAGAACATGCATTGTGTAGTCATTGAAAACAAAGGTGACATTCTTTATCTGTCCTTTGATAGGTAATATTTTCCTTGTGGGAAGGGAATGTTCAATCATCCCGTGCTCAAGCAAATTATATCTTTAGCTAGCTTTTCAAAGTAAACCTGAAGTCGATTCATTCATCACTTGTAGGCCTTTGAATGGCTTAGATCCAGAGGAGAAGACCTCCTTCCACATATACCTGCTTGTCCAGTTTTAATGGATTCGTTTCAATTGGTTCAGCTCGAGGATGTGGACAAGATCCTTGGAGAGGCGAGGCCCACTACATGCATCCTAGACCCCTGCCCATCCTGGCTGATTAAGGAAGCCAGAGGGGGTTTGGCAGAGTGGGTGAAGGTGGTGGTTAATGCCTCCCTTCGGGAAGGCATCATTCCAGCCAGCTTAAAGCAAGCTGTTATAAAACCGCTGTTGAAGAAACCTTCACTGGACCCCACTCAATTAGTGAACTATCGGCCAGTTTCCAATCTCCCCTATTTGGGCAAAGTCATGGAACGTGTGGTGGCTTCGCAACTCCAGGGGTTCTTGGTGGACACTGATTATCTTGATCCGGCACAGTCTGGCTTTAGGCCGGGACATGGGACTGAGACAGCCTTGGTCGCCTTGGTAGATGATCTACGCCGGGAACTCGACAGGGGGAGTGTGTCCCTGTTGGTTCTGCTGGACCTCTCAGCGGCTTTCGATACCGTTGACCACGGTATCCTTCTGGGTCGCCTTGCAGATATGGGACCTGGGGGTACTGCCTTGCAGTGGCTCCAATCCTTCCTGGAAGGTCGTACCCAGAAGGTGTCATTGGGTGACACCTGTTCGGCTCCACAGCCGTTGTCTTGTGGAGTCCCTCAGGGTTCAGTACTGTCCCCGATGTTGTTTAACATCTACATGAAACCGCTGGGAGAGATCATTCGGAGTTTCGGAGTAAGGTGTTATCTGTACGCAGATGATGTCCAGATCTGTCACTCCTTTCCACCTGTCACCAAGGAGGCTGTCCAGACCTTGAACCGGTGCCTGGCCGCTGTGTCGGACTGGATGAGGGCTAGCAAATTGAAACTAAATCCAGACAAGACAGAGGTCCTCCTGGTCAGTCGCAAGGCCGAACAGGGCATAGGGTTACAGCCTGTGTTGGACGGGGTTACACTCCCCCTGAAGACGCAGGTTCGCAGCTTGGGAGTGATCCTGGACTCATCGCTGAGCCTGGAACCCCAGGTCTCGGCGGTGGCCAGGGGAGCTTTTGCACAGTTGAGACTCGTGCGCCAGCTGCGCCCGTACCTTGGGAAGTCTGATCTGGCTACGGTCGCCCACGCTCTGGTCACATCCCGAATAGATTACTGCAACGCACTCTACGTGGGGCTGCCTTTGAAGACAGTTCGGAAATTGCAATTAGTCCAGCGGGCGGCAGCCAGATTACTAACGGGAGCTACATACAGGGAGCATACCACCCCCCTGTTGTGTCAGCTCCACTGGCTGCCTGTCCAATTCCGGGCTCAATTCAAAGTGCTGGTTTTGACCTTTAAAGCTCTATACGGTTCTGGCCCAGCTTACTTGTCCGAACGCATCAGTCGCTACGTCCCATCCCGTAGCCTAAGATCATCCGGGAGGCCCTGCTCTCGCTCCCGCCGACTTCTCAGATGCGGTTGGTGGGGACGAGGGACAGGGCCTTCTCGGTGGTGGCCCCCCGCCTGTGGAATGCGCTCCCTATGGAGGTACGGTCCACCTCATCCCTCCTGGCATTCAGGAAAAAGGTAAAATCCTGGCTCTGGGACCAGGCGTTCCCACACCAGCACTAAGCAGCATATCTGACGGGATTTTAATGGAAGGGAGGAAGAGGGTCAATGCTTTTATGGTTGAATATTGTTTTAAATGGAATGATTGTAGATGTTGTTGAGGGATTGTATTTTAATGTCTTAATTGTATTTTAATGTGTTGTGGGGTTTGGGGTTTTACGCTGTTGATGTGGCATCGAATTGTGCCGTGCTGTAAGCCGCTCTGAGTCCCCCCTCGGGGGTTGAGAAGAGCGGGGTAAAATCCTGAAATAAATAAATAAATAAATACCTCTCAAATTGTTGAGTTATCCAGTTGGCATCTGCTATGCCCCACTTCCCCTCAAGATTGGAATGTTACTTAATCTGTATACCTTTATAAAGCGGAATGTTTGTATGTATGTATGTGTGCGGAGGGCGGAAGGGCAGAAGGGCGGAAGGGCGGATATGTGGCAGCCACTTTCACAGGCCACAGCGACCAGCGCGGGTGATGGACCTGCACCAAACTTGGTACACATAACCCCCCCTAACCCCCTTTATGTCCTGGTGAGGTTCGGGGGACATGACCCACGGATTATGGGATTTGTAGTACTTTCAAACACTTTGGTTCCCACAGACCACTGAGGCCACCAAAAAGGACCAATACAGACCACACTTAACACACACAGCCCCCATGACCCACTCTACGTCCTGGTCCAGTTTGGAGGAGGGTGGACCATGGATGATGGGACTTGAAGTACCTCTACTCACTTCCCAAGTCCGCTGCAATCCTCATCCAATCACTGATCGAGACCAAACTTGGCATACATAACCCCTATGACTGCCTTCACGTCCTGGTGAGGTTTGGGGGAGGACTGACAATGGATGATGGGATTTGTAGTACTTTCACACCCCTCTGTTCCCACAGACCACTGTGGCCCCCAACAAACACTGATAAAGACCACACTTGGCACAAAGAGCCCTGGTGACCCACTCTACATCCTACTGAAGTTTGGAGGGGGACAGACCATGGATGATGGGACTTGCAGCACCTTCCCTCACTTTCCAAGACTGCTACAAAGCTAATCCAATGACTGATCAACACCAAACCTGCCACACAGAGCCCTCATGACCCACTCTACATCCTGTGCCCATCGGAGGAGGGTGGACCATGGATGATGGGACTTGAAGTACCTCTACTCACTTCCCAAGTCTGCTTCACGTCCTGGTGAGGTTCGGGGGACGACTGACAATGGATGATGGAATTTGTAGTATTTTCACACCCTTCTGTTCCAGAGATTATGGGACTTCCACTACCTTCAGTAATTTCATGATATCACTGCAACTCCCAATAATGATGGATCAAGACCAAACTTGGCACATAGAGCACACAGAGCCCCAGTGACCCACTCTACATCCTGCTGCACTTCTCAAATGACCCGGGCACCACCGGGTCCCCAAGCTAGTTTACAATAAAGACAAACAAGACAAAAACTTTAAGAATCATATAATAAAAGCTTCCCTACTAAAAGTGTGGGGTAAATATAAAGAAAATAATATGTAAAAAAATATCCAATGTGGTCTTCCCCAGTAGAAGCATTCCAAATAATTAAGACAGGCAAAGAAAACTGTCCAACATATAGAGAAATATTTTAAAAGACCATAACCGTTTTTGTTTGAAAACACAGGAAGAATTAATGAGATATAAGATAAACTGGTTTCAATACAACCAAATAAAAATGAGATATAGGATAGACAAGAATATAGGTTGGGAAGACCCTCCAACTACAGGAGAAAAAATATTGCTTCAAACCGAAAGAAAAAGAGTAAGCAAACTGTATAAGTTTATATTAATGAATAGACATGGAAAAAAACCAATAAAGGAATATATGAAGAAATGGAAAGATAACTTAGAATACAATATTCCACTGGAAAGATGAGAAAGAATGTGGAAATATAGTTTGAAATTCACATATGCCTACTCATTGAGAGAAAACCAAATGAAGGTATTGTATAGATGGTATATTACGCCTGCACAACTATCTAAAATATATAAAAATGGAAATGATAATTGTTGGAAATGTCAAAGAGACAGAGGGACCTTCTTCCACCAATGGTGGACATGTGAGGTGGTAAAGAACTTTTGGAAAAAGGTGCTGTAATGAACGCTGGGAACTTTCCTGCAAAGACGACAGCACACGGCGACTCGGTCCTATCAGGTTTATTTCCAGGTATCAAAACCTGTGAAGCCAGATCTGCCTTTCCCAGAACCCAACACAGTTTATATACAGTCTCCGCCTCCACCATCTGTCCATCATCCCAAAGACCCAACCCCCCTAGCATGCAATGCTTAACAGAGGTTGCATCAGATCCAAATGATTCAGCAATCCCAGTAGTCCATTGGGGCATGACCCCAGGGGTCACAGAGTTAGTGTCATGAGTCCAATTGTCCAATGGATATTCAGTCATATCCACCCTGAGCCAGCATATTACAAGGCAGTGCTTCTCATGTTGGTGTGGTGTGGCTCAAGGCTCACTCCTTGCATTGCTATTGCCTCCAAGGTCGCACCTGGCAGGGATTACCAGTGTTGGAAAGGGCCTAAGATTAGAGCACTCTTCGCTCTAATTGACAGAACCTTACAAAATACCCTCTTCCCTCCCCCCGGGGAGGAAAAGGATCTGAAAATATCATTTAACTCAACTATCCCAATCCTACTCTAACACCAAACAAAAGTCAAAACCCCCTCTACGAAACAAGGCAAAATGAGCCAACCTCAGCCTTTCTCCAGCTAAACACACTGGGACAAAGCCTTGCTATACATTCCTCATACTAACCCGGAACTCCCCCACACTCAGATAACCAGACATTTCTCTCACAAAATGCTCAGCTTGTTCAAGGCTAAATCCTATCTCTTCCTGCTCAAATCTAAAACAACTCCATCCCTTCACTGCCATGGCAAAAAGGGACCAACCTACCGAATCACACGTCCCATGCAACTATTCATCACTACAAATCCCAACAGTCCATTGCACAGGAACAAATCAACTGCGCATCTGTTACCACACGACCAGGATTCTAAGCCCCACAACTCCCAAAACCATCCACTGCCCAAAGCAGGAGGCCCCAGGGACAAAACTACACAACCATATCTGTAACACACAATCAGGATTCTAAGCCCCATAACTCCCAATAAACACTAACTGCCACCAAAACGCAGGCATAAGCATCTGCGTCCAAACATTCCTCACACCTTAACTCCTGAACCAACTCCCTCCTGGCAGGCTCAACAGGAGACAACTCATTCCCCTCTAAACCACTCTTAAAACTAAACCTCTAACCAAGTCACTCCACGGGGAACCTAAAGTGACCACACAACTTCACTGGCAAACAACCAACCTAAACCATTCTTTCACAAAACCCAAAAACTCTAACAAACTACACCCCTACATCCACTGTGTCCACAGGATCAACTCCATCCCCACTGCCCTGGCAGAAGGCACTTAGGAAAACTGCAACTCTCTCCACTGCATAAGCAGGAGGTCTGTAATCCATAATCAGCAGGCAATACAAAGGCTACTAACTCCCCCGTAACCTAACTCCTCTTGGCATCCAGCCATGAAGTCCAAGGAAACCATAAATCACTCACCTCCTCAAAAACCTCTGACACAGGGACAAAACACTACTACAAGCAAACTTTAACTATTCAACCAGCTACACAGGATCACTCAACCGTGTCAAGTACTTTTATAATAGAAATCTAATACCCTTGCCACCTTAGCAAAAGGCACATACCAACTTCCCATGCGACCAAACACACAATCCTAGCACTTTATTACTCTGAACAAACTATAACTCCCCCTCACATGGGGAAAGCACCTAGGGAAACTACAATTCCCACTCTAGCTCATCTTAACTATCGCACACATCTATAACCCAATATAATCCTTACCCAGGAACAACTATCTGGGTCCAGCTAACCCCTCCTCTCCAGGAAGGCAACACAAACTTCCACTCTGATTCTCAAATCTATCCTCCCAAAGGAGAACTCCAACCCTCGAACGCAGGCATGTCCATCTGCGCATAAACAACACATTCACACCATAACAACCATAACTCCGAATAACCCTCCTCCTGGCCAATTCAACAGGAGGCAATACCATTACCAAATCCACTCCAAAACTTATCCTCCACCAAACAACCTTCCTGCCGCAATTAACCTCATTGCAGATCCCAACAAGGCTGTACCTATTCCTCTAAACACTGGGACCAAAATCCCTAATACAACAGCAGAATACACATTCTAAATCTCACCTCATCTAACATTTCTAACAATGAATGCATGTCTAAACATTCCCCAACCATGTTACATTTTACAAAACACATGTAAGCATAGCATCTACTTAAACCTTATGCAATACTACCCCCATCAACATGAATAATACTTTAAACATCATATCACCGTATCTATCCTTCCAGGGTCAATTTTACCATAAATTCATCCGATCACCATCTTTGGAGCAATACATTTAAGTGACGCCTCTTCCCCACATTAAGACCATCTCAGCCCCAAACCCTTTAAGGACATTTCCCTCATATAACAACATTTTCCACAATAAGCATAACACAATCCAGTGGCCCTTCTTTCCCAAAGTCAAAAGTAATATGCTGGTTACTGTATCACTGGCCCACAGTTCATCCTCAAGATTCAACAGTTCTCGAAGTTCAAGCCACTCCGATGATGTCACCCAAAGTTCAGTCATCAGAATCTCCTTTGGAGAAACATGTTCCAACATCCCCTGATTCCAACCACCCCCCGAGTGACCAAATAACCCTAGGGTTATATTCGGAACCAGATCAGCCAGCACCACCTCCCAAGACTCCGACTCAGCATTCTCTCTCGAACTCAGGACCTCACTGCACTGGAAATCTTGGTTCAAGATAGGATCAGCCATCATGGATCTCACCAACTGCTCGTTCCTTTCATCATCCAGGAAAGCCTCGGGCAGCAAGGACACTTGAACGCCTTCTTCTCCTGACACAATCTCCAAACCATTCTCTGAAGTCAAGGCATCTCTTCCTGCTGCTTCCATCCGCACGGCCGACTCCTTCTCTTCAGGGAGTTCACAAACTTGATGGGAATTCCCACTCACATCCTCAAAACAGATGCACCATAAAGTGGCAGACCAAGCAAGCGCAATTGAGACGCTTTGGAGGAGGGGGTCTTCTGGGCTCTTCCCAGGCTTCTCCGGCTGAGAAGCCTTCTCTAAAATTTCAAACTCCTTGGAAGCCTCACCCTCCAGGACGGGAAGTATCCTCCCCGGCAAGGCATCTTCCTCCAGCTCCGACCCGTCTTCACCATCAGCGATAGGGACTTCCAAACTACCAGTCAGTTGATTTTCCAACACCACTGGCAGCTTCCCCTCAACTTCTGCAAGACAGTCATTGCCAGGGAGCTTCTTCTCTGCAGCAACTTCCACTCTTTCAAGGGACTGCAAAATCACTCCCCACGCCAACAAACTTCCCAAGGCCTTTGTAGTTAAAACAGTTTCGCTTTCTCCTTTACTGCAGGCCGGGACATCAAAGGGAAAACATTCCTCTGTCGCTTCTTCCTCCAGAGGCTTGGCTTTCATCTCAGCAGGGCACTTTTCCGTCTCTTCGGCCGTCCACACAAATTTCTCTGGTAAAACGGCTTCTGCAACTGGTTTAGGCCCACACACACTCCATGCCTCCGGCTGGACTTCTTTCCTTTCCGGAGCATCATCAAAACGTCCATCCTCTTCACCTGGGAGACACATCCATCCTTGGAGACACATCAATTCTTGGAGCCTACCGACTCTCTCTTGCAGAACATCCATCTCCTCCTGCAGCATACTCACATCATGCCGCCCACAATGAAGACACGCCCCTCCGGTTCTCTGGCTCCAACCCTCTCCGGATCCTCCGCCAGGCGAGCGCTCCTACGCCCCTCCGGTTCTCTGGGTGCATCTTCCTCCTCCTTCTCCCAAGAAGGGGCACCATCTGACGATCCTTCCATCACCCAGTGAGGGAACAAGCCTTGCAGGATCCTTCTAGCCTGCTGCTGCTCCACCTCACTTGGGACCCACGAATCGTCCTCCTCCTCCTCATCCGCATCTTCCCAAAACTCCTCGGGACTCACCCATTCCACTTCAGTAAAGGATGGCACTACGGATGGCATCTCACTGGATAAGCCCTCAATGGATTTCTCCACGACAGGCTTTATGAGCAGATCTGGCTTTTCTGTAATGAACGCTGGGAACTTTCCTGCAAAGACGACAGCACACGGCGACTCGGTCCTATCAGGTTTATTTCCAGGTATCAAAACCTGTGAAGCCAGATCTGCCTTTCCCAGAACCCAACACAGTTTATATACAGTCTCCGCCTCCACCATCTGTCCATCATCCCAAAGACCCAACCCCCCTAGCATGCAATGCTTAACAGAGGTTGCATCAGATCCAAATGATTCAGCAATCCCAGTAGTCCATTGGGGCATGACCCCAGGGGTCACAGAGTTAGTGTCATGAGTCCAATTGTCCAATGGATATTCAGTCATATCCACCCTGAGCCAGCATATTACAAGGCAGTGCTTCTCATGTTGGTGTGGTGTGGCTCAAGGCTCACTCCTTGCATTGCTATTGCCTCCAAGGTCGCACCTGGCAGGGATTACCAGTGTTGGAAAGGGTCTAAGATTAGAGCACTCTTCGCTCTAATTGACAGAACCTTACAGGTGCACAGTCTTATACAAGAAATTATGCAAATTAAGATTGAATTGAAACCTGAATTATTCCTTTTAAATATTATAGAACTAAAAGAAATGGGGAAAGAATTGGAGAAATTATTCTGCTATAGCACAGCAGCGGCCAGAATCACACTGGCCAGATATTGGAAGAAGAGTGAGGTGCCAGAGGAAGAAGAGTTGTTGGAAATCGCAGAAATGGACAAACTGACATATTTACTAAGACAGGGATCAACTAATCAATTTATAGAAAACTGGAAACCGTTTGTATCTTATGTTAAAAATAAGAAAATTTTAGATTTAAAAGGATTTTTGATATAATTGATAAATGGATAATTAATTAGGCTCCAAAATGGTATTTAAATTTATGCCACTGGGTGAAGTCAACCTGTTCTTTTTAAAAAAAAAACCCCCTGTAATGTCAACCTTAATGTTAACTCCTTTTGTTACCATTCACTCACCTTTTCCTTCCCCTTTCCCACCCTTACTCTCCTGTTATACGGGTTTGCGGAGATGGGTGCAAACACATATATACTGTCATTGTTATTGTTATTGCTGTTTTAATCAATAAAAAACTTTTAAGAAAAAGATTGGAATGTTATTGAGAAAAATTGAACTCATTACATTCTTCCTTATTTTACCTGTTGAGCAGACTATTCCCACTTGTGCTTAGCATTGGAGTAATCTGCAGCATTATTGCCATTGTTTACCACTCCTCTGTAGTAAAAAGTTCCCTAAGGATCAAACCGCACAGCCTAAAAGCTGCAATTGGCCACCCTTCCCCCACTCACTATGAACTGGCATTTTTTCCATCTTTATAAAGCTGCACGTCCTATGGCAGCTTCTTCAGAATAATAGTGCTCTCTGGAAAGATTCTCAGAAAAACAAATATCAGAATTTCCAGTATCCTAGAGCAGCGGTTCCCAAACTGTGTTCTGCAAAAACATCATAGGGGTTCCACAAAAAATTATCTTTAACATCTTTTTAAAAGTTCATGCCAGAGTATTAAGATTTTATTGAAATTCAATGTACCTTGGCTTTAAAAAGGAAAGTTGAATCAGTGCCATAGGCTGACTATTGGGTAGAACTGATAGACATATAGCTTCTAGTATCCAGAAAGGCTATCCAAGCAACGCTCCTTTATGCTTTAGTGTATCCCTTATACACCAAAAACAAATGTAGGAATAAGTTGTATGCCATCCCAGATTTATATATTCAACAGTCAGACATAAATCCCAATTTCAAAACTATTTCAAGTACAAAAAGGAAACAACTTTATTCATCACTTTAGGTGTGAATCCAATTTTTCCTGTAACAAAACAAATGTTTGTCATTATATCCAATATTTTCTTGTACCAAAATAAAGGTTTGGGTTTGTATTTAAAATGTTTTCTCTTTATTTCCAAATCTACTACTCAGAAGCTTTAAATAGTCCAATGAGAGGAAGCCAGGTTAATAACTGGGGCAGCATACAGGGAGCAGACAACTTCCATGTTATGCCAGCTCCACAGGCTGCCAGTTTGCTACCGGGCACAATTCAAAGTGAGAGCCCTATAAAGCCCTAAATGGCCCTGGCCCAATTTACCTGTCCGAACGCATCTCCCCCTATGAACTTGAGATTAAGATCTTCCGAGGAGGCCCTGCTCTCCGTCCCATGGGTGCGATTGGTGGGGATGAGAGGTGATTGCCTTCCCCCAGCTATGGAACTCCCTTCCTGGTAAGATCGGATCGGCCCCCTCCCTCCTGTCCTTCAGAACGATAGTAAAAACCTGGCTGTGGGATCAAGCTTTGGGGACAGTGCAATAAAGCACTGATAGGAAACCTTACCAGGCCAATTAGATTAGAAGCAGATGATCAAGGCAGTTTTAAACAGTGTATTTTAATATTGAGACAAATGTTTTTAATGTATATGTGTGCATATCATGAATACATGTCCCAGCATTGAATGTTTGCCATTTGTATGTTGTGCTTCACCCGGAGTCCCTTTTGGTGTGAGAAGGGCGGAATATAAATGTTTTAAATAAATAAATAATACATATAAAACACCCAGGTACTACCATGTTTCCCCGAAAGTAAGACAGCGTCTTACTTTCTTTCCCCCCGAAAAGTCCCACTACGCCTTACTTTCGGGGTACGGCTTACATTGGGCGATGGTAAGCCGTACCCCCGGCCGCCGCGTCACTCGGTCCCGCCTCCTCCTCCGCCGCCGCCCTCCCTGCGGCCGCCTCTTCTCGGATCGGAAGAGAGGCGGCTGAGGAGAGCCCTCTGCGCCTCTCTTCCATTCCCCGAAGAGGAGGCTGCAGGGAAACCGCGCGATCGCTCTCCCCGCGATCACCNTCCCCGCAGCNCNTTCTTCGGGGAACGGAAGAGAGGCGCAGAGGAGAGCCCTCTGCGCCTCCCTTCCATTCCCCGAAGAGGAGGCTGCAGGGAAACCGCGCGATCACCCTCCCTGCAGCCCCCTCTTCGGGGAACGGAAGAGAGGCGCAGAGGAGAACTCTCCTCAGCCGCCTCTCTTCCATTCCCGAAGAGGAGGCCGCAGGGAGGGGCGGCGGTGGAGGAGGAGGCGGGACCGAGTGACGCGGCGGCCGGGGTACGGCTTACTTTCGGGTACGGCTTATATTAGCCGACCCATCTGACACCCCCGATACGTCTTACAATCGGGGGTGTCTTACTATCGGGGAAACACGGTAGGAGTAGATGAAAAACGAAAGAACTTTGTGGGTTCACAATATGGGAAAACCAGGAACGGAGTTAGGTTTCCATGGTGGAAAAAAACTTCTGAAGGGTTTCATGACCCAAAAAAGGTTGGAAACCACTAACATAGAATTGTGGCACTAGATCACCCTGGTGTCATTGAAACACAGCCCTAGAAATGTTACCTGTACCCAGTTCAGCATGCCAGCCAGCCAGGCATAACTCCTTTGTGGCAACTCCACCTCATGACAAGCAATAAATGTTGAAATTCCCTTTTCTACACAATGATTGCAGGTAGCCTCCCCAAGTTTTAATCATAAAACCATAGAGTTGGAAAAAGACCACATGGGTTGTCCAGTCCAACAGGACTCCATGGGAGAGTAAGAACAAAGCTTTGTAATGCCATTTTCCTGTTGGACTGGACAACCCATGTGGTCTTTTTCCAACTCTATGGTTTTATGACTATATGATTCATGTGGGTGACAGACCTTTTAGACATGCATCATTTTATGGCACAGTAATTCAGTGAAAATAGTTTTAACCAGAAAGTAAAGCAACTCCTTATACAGGCATATACATGAATTGCTATTATTATTATTATTTATTTTGGGATTTATTAATTGCCCATCCCAGTTAGCTCTGGGCGATTTACAGTAAAACACAAGCTGAATGCCTGGACATCTAAAAACATCTAAATATCTAACATCTAAAAACACCTAAAGCCTTAAAAATTATAATTATTTTATTTCTTACCCATCTACCCTCATGGCTCGAGGTGGATTACAGCATAGTTAAAACACCTAAACATAGTAAAATTAGAGGTCCTCAAACCTTTTAAGTGGGGGACAGTTCACGGTTCTCAGACTTTTGGGGGGCGAACTATAGTTTGGAAAAAAGAATGAACTGATTCCTATACACACTGAACACATATAATCTGTAATGCAAAACAAAATGAGAGACAAAACAATATTATAAATGAAGAACAATTTTCACCAACATAAACTTATCCATCTTTCAATGGGAAGTATGGGCCTACTTTTGGATGATGAAGTAGTCAAGTTAATTAGAATTGTTGTTGTGTGCCTTCTAGTAATTTCAGACTTAGGGCAAACCTAAGTCTAAAGTTTAGGGCAGGGGCCAGGTAAATGACCTTGGAGGGCCACATCCACCCCTTAGTTTGAGCACAACTGTTCATCAGTTTAATCAGTTCATTCTTTTTTCCAAACTATAGTTCGCCCCCCAAAAGTCTGAGAACCGTGAACTGGCTCCCACTTAAAAGAGTTGAGGACCTCTAATTTAAATGATTTTCATCTTGGAATGAAAGTGAAGATCTAGATCCCTACTATTATTTTCTTCTTGCTTCTTATTAGTCTTATACTGACTGTTGTTGTAACTGGTGAGAGAATGAGAGTTGGGAAAGTTACTTTCATGTGCTGCCATACTTGGAATCTTCCAACAAGCATTACCATGGTTTCTTTTTTCTCAGTTACTGGGAATTACACCACGAAATAACATTTTCAAGCTATGGTATATATGTGTGTATATATTTCTGTGTCTGTATCTATAAAAATGTGTTTATAGATACAGACTGTGTCACTGTGTTTCTGTCAATAACTTGTGAAAACAGGAGCTCCTTTCAGACATTTGTCACACATACAATGAACACATGGGAGGCCATGGCACAATGGCGCTATGCCATGCTCTATCCCTGACCTGGGTGAGTGTGCGGTAAGAATCAAAAAGATTTCTGCCTGAAAACAGTATGTGTAAAGGGTTTTATGCATTTGGAAATCCTGAAAAAAAGCACAATTCCTTCTCCACCCCCACACATTTATTTCAAATATCTCAAAAGGGAACATTCTTCTGTAAATAACCAGAATGTCTAAAAAACCAAAACAAACCAATCTGGAGAGTCTGAGTTCCAAAAAGGGACAGAAAATCAGTGTAAAAACAGAATGAAGTGTTCTTATATCTTCCATCTAGTCTTTGAACTCTTCAGAATGTGCATTACTTTTAGACAATAATTGTCAGAGAAGTATCCTTGTTGCAGACTGCTTTGATCATTATCATCAATGACTCTATCAGGAAGAACAGCATTCCTATCACAAATGAAGCTAACCTAGAAATGAGATGTGATGGTAATGGATCCAGCTTACACTTGTTATAATTATTTTAACATGTCTTGCTTCATGCTCACATTCTTTATTCCTTTTCTTCAAAAATAACGGAAAGAGGTGTGTATGTGGGGGGGGCAGAATGAAATGAAAACATAGAAAGCGTACTCAGGCTTAAATCAGCATTAATAATGAAAAGAATTTCCTTGAACTTTGAATAAAATAGGGTATAGATCATATCCATTATTCCATGGCAGTTGCATTATTGTTGATAGCGTCTGCTTAATAATAATAGCATCTTCTTTGTCATTCACACAATAGCAACAAAATGCTAATCTGTGGTCCTGTGGTTGAACTTCTGCAGATGCATGTAACCCCACCTTCCCATACTTCCACTGCGCCATAATTTTTGAAATGTTCTCAGTTCCTGCAATTTTTTTAAAAAATCAAATACTACTGTGCATTAAAAAAGTAAACAGCCCAGTAATAGCAAGGATGAGAGGAATGAATGGAAAAGGAAGAGAATCTCACAACAAACCCATAGCACCAGGTACGTAATAGGAACATTGTGGAGTTGGCAACTTCAATAATGAGGGTTGAGTTAATCATCATGAGGAGATAATCCAGTAGCATAATATGCATGACACTATGCAATAAGAACATGTTTAATGCTGGTTGCCTCCTTCATGTGATAAAGTCCTAAGGCAGTATTTCTCAATCCTGAGGTCACAAAAGAGTGTCAGAGGAGTCACCAAACGCCATCAGAAGGCACAGTATTTTTTTTTGTTGGTCAAGGGGGCTCTATTGTTGTTGTGATTCAGAATGCTCTTTGATTATAAGTGAACTATAAATCCCAGCAACTACAACTCCCAAATGTCAAGTGCCTCTGTGTTGATGGAGGCAGGCAGGATTTTCCCCGGGTACTGGTTGTGGGGGGTCGGGAGCAGGTGAGGGTTTTGCCCTCCTTTCTGCTAGAGATCCCTATGTACAACTAGTGGGCCACTGTCTGACACAGAATGCTGGACTAGATGGGCTGAGGCCCGATTCAGCATGGCTCTTCTTATGTTCTTATGTTCAAGGTCTATTTTCCCCAATCTCCACCAGTGTTCATATTTGGGCGTATTGAGAATTCATATCAAGTTTTTTTTCCAGATCTATCATTGTTTGAGTCCACAAACAATGGACTCAAATTGATGTAGGTGAACTAATGGATGTAGGTGAACTACAACTCCAAAACTCCAAACCCTTCCGGTATTTTCTGTTGGTCATGGATATTCTGTGTGCCAAGTTAGGTTTAATTCTATCATTGGTAGAGTTCAGAATGCTTTTTGATTGTAGGTAACTATAAATTCTAGCAACTATAACCCCCAAATGAGAAAAATGACAAAATCAATCCCCTCTAACCCCATGAATATTCAAATTTGGATGTATCAGGCATTTGTGCCAAATTTGATCCAGTGCATGAAAATACATCCTGCAAATCAGATAGTTACATTACGATTCATAACAGTAGCAAAATTAATTATGAAGTAGCAACTAAAATAATGTTATGGTTGGGGGTCACAAGAAACTATATTAAGGGGTTGCGGCATTAGGAAGGTTGAGAACCACTGTCCTAAGATACAAAACTGAATAATATATTTGCAGATTTTGAATGTTATTTGCGATAACATATTGTTTTTTTAAAATAACTTGTTATCATTATTCAAGGTTATTTTTGTCCTTGTGGTTCAGGTATTTTGTCCAAGAGGAGGCTATGGGAGCTGTGCTGAGATATACTCCTAGTCTCAGCTTGACTTGCTGTCTCCTCTAGCCATTTTCAGCTCCAAATAACTTTTAAAAACAGGTTAAATATGTGGCCTGGATTCAACCCAATCAATGACTGGTCTCATTATTCCATGTTTGGTCATCAAAGAGATATTAACAGCTAGTTGGTAATTGCTGCAGTTCAAGATATTTCAAGGAAAATTGTCATGGGATCAATCTATTATCATGATCATAATGGAGAATTCAGCAATATTGAAGGTCAATGGTAGGCACTAAGTTTTCTCTCGTGTCACCTAGTGTCCTTTCACTCTGGATGGTACCATTGCTACACCCCTCTTAATGAATCTTTAATCATTTCCCAGTTACAGTCTATTTCAAGTCTGCCTAAGGAAAAGTAATTTGGTATGACTTAGTCTGCTGTTCCATTACCCTGGGTGTCATTTCTTTCAAACTCATAGCATTTATTTTCAATTTGGATGTACAGGATTCTCTATTGCGACTTTATTTATTTATTTATTTACTAGCTGTACCCGGCATGCGTTGCTGTGCCCTATTTAGGAGATGCGAGATGTAAGGGTTGGAAATGATGTTACTTACGGTCTTGGTGGGGTCATGTAGGCATGAATTGCGCACTTTCTATGTGTGCTCCAAATGATGTCATCTGGAAGCATGAGTTGTATTGTCTTATATAGCGGAGGAAGTGTTTTGATTCTGGAGTGTGTCCACTCAGCAAAGTCTGTAGTGGTTGTGGAGGAGTGGCAAGTTGTGGTAGAGAGACTTTACTGGCTAGGCAGCACATTCCTGTTGTTTCTGCTGGGTATTTCAGGGCTTTGCAGTGTGTGCAGATGTGCTTTAGGGTGCCAATGTCGGCCTCTGGCACCATGCTGTAGTCTTCTGCAGCGTTGTATCTGAAGGCTAGGCGGTGGAATTAGTTGTGGTGTTTTTGAAGTTTGTTTTTTGTGTTGCGACGTCATGTTTCTGCGCTCCTTGCGCGCTGCTGTTGTGTTGCATTTCTGCGTCTTTGTTGTTCCTGGCTGCGCGCTTCTTCTTGCCATGCAGTTCTTTGCATTTGGTTCTCAGCTGTGCGTCATGCAGTGACCTGTTGTCTGTGTCTCTGCTGCGCAGTGTGTTTCTGTTCTGGCGTGTGTTCTGCCCTTTTTTGTTTGATGTATGTAGCATTGTGAGTGTGTCGTCCGATGCTGTTACTTTTATAAGGCATGGCTTATCTTTTGGGTCAGTTTATGTCTGTGTGGAAGGAAGGAATGGTTTTAGTTTGTGGTGTTTGTAGGTGTTGTGTGTACGGGGTCCTGTAAGGTTGGTGAGATGGGTTGTGATTGGAAGTTGTGTTGTGTTGTGTGGGTAGGAATTTGCTGGAGAATTGCTCTCTCATAGTTTGGTTTTGGCAGTTTAACCCTCAAACATCAACTGAAATCTCTCAGCATTCTATCCTAGCCTTGGATGGCTCTTGCCAGCGTTGCTATGGTTACAGCAGTTATGCAAATCCGCCCTTATTGGCAGCCAATCATGTTGTTCAGAATGTAGAGGCTGGGTGAGTCGTTGGCTGCCCCGGAGGATACTGGGAAATGTAGTTTTATTTTTACTCGTTGTTTTGGGGCCTTTTAGGTTTTTTGGGGGAAAGTTTCTTTGCTACAAACGTACCTTGCTTGAGGCCTATTTCTGTTGGCAAGTATTGTTTTTCTGCGTTGTATGGTTTCTTTGTTTGAGGTATACATCACATGACGTGTACCCATTTATATAATAGATGCTTCAAACTTATATACCGCCACTCCCCGAGGGCTCAGAGTGGTTTACAGAGTTTGACACATAACAGAGAACAAGGTAGAGTAAAGACAATTACATAGACAGAGGGAGGGGGGAGTAAGGAGTGTATATGACACTTAAAGGGATCAGCAGCAAAATGTGGGTCTGGGGTAAAACTCAAGTTCCATGCAGGCTGACGTGCTGCCAAAGAGGGTCGTCTAACAGTGACATCACACAATCAAAAGAGGGGAGCTGAGGTACTGTCATGGAAGGTCTCCTGACCACGGGGGAGAGGAACCATCTCGACCCTCTGGTCCCAGTGACTTGGGAATAAGTCTCTTGCCCATTATGTTGTCCTGTTTCCAGGGCTGGGGACTCACGGGAGAATGCTCCCAGCTCCTGGAACTAATGTTCCAGAAAGTCCTAGTGCGGTATCTCCTTCGCATCTTCGTTGACTTGAAGGGCCTCAGTCGGTCAGCTGCAGGTGGACGGTCCCTTGGCCGGGCCTCAGGGGCAGCAGCAGCATCGGGAAGCGCCATCTCCCCCTGCTGGAGCAGTGGTGGAAGTTGAACAGTTCCCTGATCCAGAACCGGAACTAAGTTGGGGGTGGCGTCCTCAACTAGCTCTCGCGATAGCTGTAGGGTCCTCTTGCGTTTCTTTCTGTGGCTCCTTCTGCGCCTGCATGGGGAGCTCAACGGGATGGCATGGCCGGGCGCGTCCCCAAGGTCGTCCGCCATATTCTCCGGCCTACACTTATTGTCTCTGGATCAAAAACTGAGGTATAGTGTATTTATCAGACTGAAACTACTGAATGTTTTGGTCATTCCCATTTGCCTGTCTCTGAGACTAAGTAAATAGCTCTGATAGAGAAGAGAATTCCGAGTACTTTCCCATATCTTGTATTTATATGTATTCACTTCATGGTGGGCTCAGATTGCCATTGTGGAATTGCTATAGCAGAGACATAAGCAAGAAAGAGGAACCAATGGTTGTGTTTATGATCTTGGTCATGTGGGCTTATCTTTTAATAGAATTGTAGCCTTTTGTGCATTGAATCCGGAGCTCTATTATACAAAATAATATTCAGGAAGGCTAATAAGGAATGTAATGTAGATAGATGGAATGGGATTTTTATTGGATTAAAATGCAAAGATAGCTTGTCTTGTGAATGATTGTCCTACAAAGATCAATGCTAGAATAATAATTAGGAACTCAAAGACAGTTATCATTATTACATTTACTACACATTTACTGCATAGAGCAAAAAAGACAATTAATGTGTTTCTATGTTCAAGACATATGAAAATGTAATTATAACAATAGAGCTTCAAGTTTGGGATCTGCTGCAGTTATATATTAATATAATATATTGTATTGAATAATTGTATAAAACAGGATAACAAATTGAACTGCAGTCTTAATCCACATTACTAAAGCAAAAAAGTTCTAAATGCAGATTTGCTTGGCACAAAAGAAAAATAAAACAAAATAAATTAAGACAGCATTACAAATTTGCTGTTATCTTACAAAAATAATGAAGCTTATCTACAATACAAAACAAACCTTCTATGCTGTGCAGTCCCATGAAAAATGCAATGCTTTTCACAGACTACTTTTTTTTTACTAAATGTCATAGGGAATGTGGGGATGAGAAAGCCATGTATCTCAGATACAGTGAAATCCCACATGACTGGATGGGAAGAGGGTGCCCTTTACTGCCCTACATCATGCAGAAAAAGGTCTAGAGCAGGGGTGCTCATTAGGTAGATCGCGATCTACTGGTAGATCTCATAGGGTGTTCTGGTAGATCGCAGGCAGGGCGAGAGGAAAGCTCAGTCCCGCCCCGCAGGCTCCCAACGGCGCCCAAGTGCTGCCAGCCCTGGGTTATCTGAGGTCCTTTCCACACAGTTGAATAAAATCCCATGTTATCTGCTTTGAATCAGATTATATGGCAGTGTGGACTCAGAAAACCCAGTTCAAAGCAGATATTGTGTTATATGTTTCACATTTTTGTATTGGGTAGGTAGATCCTTTTGCCTTCGTTGTTTTATAAGTAGCTCGCATGCTGAAAAATTGTGAGCACCCCTGGTCTAGAGCTACACCTGCATTACTGCCAGCACAGTTGAGATTTCAAAATTCACATAATAACATGGAGCTCACACAGCTAGTGGTTTTTAGTTTTAAAACTAAATAGAGCATGCCCTTGCCTTTAATGGTAGATTTCAATGCATACTCATCAGTTTAGAAACCTCAGTGGTATGAAAAAATAGTTTTACAACAAACGGATAGATCTGTTTAATTATTAACAAGAGAGGAATGCCAAGAACGCTAAGTAAACCCCAAAAATCAAAATGCCAATATGTGTCTCATAGTAGAACTTAAGAGTTATTTTGGGCTGTGTTATGGCTAATTGCGAGAACATGAGTCAGAATTACTTAGAATTATATCTGACTCTCACATACCTCGCAAAAGCAGACAAAAATTTAATGTGTGTAAGTGGGGGAACGTTTATTCCTCTTGTTCGGAATTTCTATCATTTAAAGTGGAAATATCAACTAACTAACTAACTTTATTTCTTATAAGTCACCCTCCACCAAAGGTGCTCTGGGCGACTTACACAATTAAAATAAACAGGTTACATAGTCACCGCTTGTTACTAACAATCATAGGCTCTTCAGAAGAGCCATGTCTTAAGTGCCCCTAAAAATGTATGTAGATCAGGAGTGGCTCTTTGGTCTGGCGGTAGGGAGTTCCACAAGATTGGGGCTGCGATTGAGAAGGATCTTTGTCTTGTGGACTCCAAACGAACCTCTCTAGGGCCAGGGACATAGAGAAGATTCTCATGAGCTGACCAGTCTCTGCTGGTGGAGTGGCATTAAACGGTCTCTTAGATATTTATTTATTTATTCTTCAAACTTCCTATACCGCCACTCCCTGTAGGCTCAGAGCGGTTCACAGTTTGAACATAAAATACATAACACACGGACAATACGATACAACACAAAAGGGAGGTACTACATCTAAGGCAGGGGAGGGGAGGCCAGGGCTCACGACCGCATGGGTCAGTGAGCTATCCAGGGGTCAAGCCAACAGTGGTGTCAGCTCGACCATCGAATGAGGGGAGCCTAGGAGGGTCCCACAAGTCCAACAGCATCCTTAGTGTCACTAGATCCGTAGGGAGACGGTCACCACAAGCCTGTAGGTCCGATCTCCCCCTGACCTCGAAAGGCCTCGAATGCTAGGACCAGGGTCTTATAGACGACTCTGTGTTCAACCGACAGCCAATGCAAGCACTGCAGAGATGGCGTTATCAAGCCTTGGTTTTGGAATATTTTCAAGCTGTGGATACAAAATGTGTGGATATGTACTTCAAATGAAATGGACTATCCTTCTTTAAGCTCTCTGTGCACTTTAAAGCCTTACTATGAAGGCCAAAGGCTTATCTGAAATGATGGAGGGGATTGCAACATGAAGGGCTGCAAAGGAAAGACAAAAATCTCAATTCCTCTGGCAGTAGACGCAAAAGTAGACCTATGGATTGTGGCCATGATGAATAGCGATGGACAATAATTTCAGTTCAGTTGTATTTTTTTGACAAATAAATTACAAAAAATTGCAAATTTCTTCATATTTATAATGGAAATAAATCGAGATTTTTTAACAAGTTCAGGAGAAAGAGAAATTTTTAAAAAATCAAACTTGTTCATTATTCAATTATGCTTAACTATTTAAGGCTAAGTATTCAAACTTATAAATTTGAATTCATACATCTTCAGTTGTGTTCGTGACCAAAATAGAGATACCTTCTCTTCTTTTTCTGTCAAGCTCTTCATCTTTAAAACTTGGAGGGTCACATGATACACTCTGCCTCTTGTGGGAATTACTGTATATATGAAATTTGGTAATAGCTAGCGGAGGACAAAATGTTCCAAAATGTTCCCCCCCAAAATTTACCAACATTTACAAATTTCTTAACATTAGAGAAAGGAAGACATTGCTGTTTCATACACTAGATGCAAAAGGAAGAAAAACAAACAAGTTAAACTTCAGCTATATAGAATCATAGAATCATAGAGTTGGGAGAGACCTCATGGGCCATCCAGTCCAACCCCCTGCCAAGAAGAAGGAAAGTCACATTCAAAGCACCCCCAACAGATGGTCATCCAACCTGTTTAAAAGCCTCCAAAGAAGGAGTCTCTGCCACACTCTGGGCAGAGAGTTCCACTGCTGAACAGCTCTCACAGTCCGGAAGTTCTTCCTAATGTTCAGATGGAATCTCCTTTCTTGTTGTTTGAAGCCATTGTTCCACGTCCTAGTCTCCAGGGCAGCAGAAAATAAGCTTGCTCCCTCCTCCCTATGATTTCTCCTCACATATTTATAATAATAATAATAATAATAATAACTTTATTATTTCATGAGTTGCCCTCCACCAGAGTTCTCCAGGTGACTTACATAGACAAGATAAAACAGACTTCTACAACAATTCAATTAACAGTTAATATTAGAGTGATTACAAACCAAATGCTCTACTAAAGAGCCACGTCTTAAGGGCTTGCTTGAAAGAACGCAAGTCAGGCAAAGCTCTTACATATGGCGGCAGGGAGTTCCAAAGAATTGAGGCGGAGACTGAGAATGCCATATGCCTTGTGGACTCCAGGCGTACCTCCCTAGGGCCCGGAACATAAAGAAGATTTTCCTGGGTTGGTCTAGGGGGCCAAAAATGATGGAAAGAATGAAGGTGATCCCTCAGATATAATGGGCCTTGACCATGGAGGGCCTTAAAGGTCAAAATCAAAATATTGTAGGAAACCCGATATTCAGTTGGGAGCCAGTGCAACTGCTGCAGGGTCGGAGTTATATGATGTTTCATAGGTGTTCTCACAAGTAGTCTGGCAGCCGCGTTCGGAACAATCTGGATCTTCCTGATCACTGAGTGAGGGAGGCGTGGGCGCGTTGCAATAATCTATCCTCGAGGTAACCGTAGCATGAATCACCATTGCCAGAGCTTCTGACGGGATGTAAGGTGACAATTGTCTTGCTTGGCAGAGATGGAAAAGTGCCTGCTTACTAATAGCGGTGATTTGGGCTTTCATAGTTAGTTGAGAATCTAATACAACACCTAAGCTCTTCACTGTACTAGAATGGAACTAAAGGTACACCTTCGAAGGTGGACAGCAAGCAAGCAAGCTCTGCCGGTTGTCCAGACCATAAAATCTCAGTCTTTGCTGGATTCACCTTTAGTCTGCTCGCACGCAGCCAGCCCGTCACGGCCTCCAGGCATTGAGAGAAACGGTCAGGTACTGAGGTTGCTGGGTATCATCGGCATACTGATAACACTTCAAGCCAAAACTCCGAACCAGCCTGGCAAGTGGTTGAATGTAGATGTTGAACAGGACAGGAGAGAGGATAGCCCCCTGAGGCACCCCACACAAGAGGGGGGGATCTCTCAGAGACTTGACCTCTCCACTCCACTCGCTGGCTACGATTCCGGAGTAATGAATCAAACCACTTGAGGGCCATTCCTCGGATTCCAACTGCGGCCATCATGCAAGGCCATCATGTCTCATCTCAGCCTTCTCTTCTACAGGCTAAACATGCCCAGCTTTTTAAGATGCTACACATAGGGTAGGGCTTTTTCTCCAGCCCCTTCATCATTATAGTCACCCTCTTCTGGACACATTCCAGCTTGTCAACATGGTTCTTCAATTGCAGTGCCCAGAATTGAACACAATACTCCTGGTGTGGGCTGAGCAAGGCAGAATAGAGGGATAGCGTGACTTCCCTGGATCTAGACACTATACTCCTATTTATGCTGGCCAAAATCCCATTGGCCTTTTAAGCCGCCGCATGACATTTTTGGCTCATGTTTAACTTGTTGTCCACAAGGACTCCAAGTTTTTTTTCACACATACTGCTGTCATGTGAAACATCACTGATAACAGGTGATATATCACTGATAATAGGTAATAAATTGCAAACCATGCACATGGCGATTTATGTTAATAGTTATTTAGCTATTTTTCTTCAGTGAGCTTGACATAGTAAACATCTCTTCTTACCAATGATTCTGATAACAACATTATGGGGTAGATCAAGTCAAAAGAGAACAACTTGCCCAAGGTCATCTAGTAATTCTTTTTGGCCCCGTGAGTGCATAGAACTGGGATTTTTCCCAAAATGTAAACTGCCATTGGATGTTTTCTTAAAAGCTCTGATACATGAAAAGGCGCCCAGCATGCATTAAAATAACAATACAGATGCTATCATGCTTCTATGTTTGGACCCTAACATATAACCCAGCTGTTGTAATTCTTTATAGCTGAAACCATTTCAAGTGATCCTTTTGTCAGCCTTGATTATCAACCATGCTGAGTGAATCCAAGTTTATGCCAAGACATAAAAACAATTGGAAAATGTCCCATAGATCTTTGAAGCTGGTCGCCACTAGGTTTATCTCAGCAGACTTTAGTAAATGCAAAAAGGCAGCAGTGTCCAGCTATTCTCCCTGAACTGCTGGGCCACGCAGCTATCTTGAAAGACAAAGCTATGGATTCCATCTCACTGCCTACCTTGTACTTCTCAAACTAGTCTTCCGCTTTTGTGTATTGTAGAAGAATATATCCAATTGCCAATGCTGAAATAAAGCTTGCCAGGCCAGATTGGTGGCCTTCAGCATGTGACCGTCATGCCATTGGCCTTCAAGCAGCAGTCTCATCAAGCACAGTGCTTGAATTTTTTTTAAATAATAGTAGTCTGAACAATCTGTTTCATCTTGCAGAAAATCCCAGGGTAGTTTGTGATCACTATTGATCTGTGTAGAAATTTGCTAGCTTAATTTTAATTTTATTTATTTGGAGTTCACTGGAGCCAAGGTTGCATACACTGATTAGTGGTATAGTGGGACATGGGCCTAATTTCATTTTCTAAACCATGTGAGTTGCAAAACATATTTAGATGTTTACTCAAAAACCAGAGAGAATTCATATGTGCGTAATTCTAAATATTGTTTCTGCTCTTAAAAAATAACATCTAAAAATATGCAGCTTATATACTCAAATAAAAACTGAACGTTTGAGATGCCTTGCTCCTCTTTGTATATAATTGTTCTTTCCTTCAATCTTGCATTGATTTCTCATTGTAAAGTGCATTCTGACTGCACTTTGCAAAAGGTTCTCTCACACATTTCAATAAAGTGGGACACTGTGGTTGTGTTTTCCATTTGCACCTAAAAAAAAGAACTGTAAATCATTACTGATATCTACAAATGGAAGAAGGCAAGACAGAATGGCAAATAGAATTTCAGTGGGATATGTATTATAATTCCCTTTTAAAATATTCTACACAATATACTAGATATCATAGAATAATATGCCTGGCAGATAGGTAGTGACAAAATCATGTGTTCATAATTCCATATATCAGGACCATTTGTCCCCTTTTCCCTTCCCTCTGTTTCTATTTCCTTCTCTCTTTTTCCCTATGCACACATACACAACTCACTTTTTAAAAGAACACCATATGATTAACAGTTGTGAGATCAATGTCAGTGTTTGTAGTTTGAGAAGATGATAGTGTTTGGGTGACTACATACTAGGGTTGGTTATCTTCTATTAAAATTTATTTGAAATTCGGTTTTTTTCTTATTTAAAATTATTTCCTTACTTTACCGACCCTCGGGCCCTAACCCAGAAGTATAATTTCTTTACCGAAACTGGGATGGCAATGTTCCTTAAATTTTTGTAATAGATCGTATTTTCCCCTTCTCCTCTCGCCAGCTCAGAGATTCTTCTAACAGGAATATTTATCTCCTCCAAAATTAATTTTCAGGGTGACTTACAGACATCAGAGTCCTGTCTCTGCCTTCTGCCTGCTCCCAGGAAAGAGAAAAAGCGCGCTAAAACTTTGCCCAAAACTGCAGACCTGAGCAATCGATTGCAAGAGAGAATTGATTGGATCCATTGCTCTGGCAATCCATTGCTCAGGTCTGCGGTTTTGGGCAAAGCTTTAGCACGCTTTTCCTCTTTCCTAGGAGCAGGCAGAAGGCAGGGACAGGACTCTGATGTCTGTAAGTCACCCTGAAAATTAATTTTGGAGGAGATAAATATTCCTGTTAGAAGAATCTCATACTGTATCTGTGCATTTCATTTGCATTAATTGATTATTTGTTGATATAGCTTGCTTCTATGATGTTATTAGTGGCCTTTAGGACTGATTCAGGCTTGCCCTCCATTCTTCCCTCCCAGCTGAGGTCACGAATAATAACGAATATTTGTTATTAATAACGTTTTAATCACAAATTTTTGGGAATGTTTTTGTAAGTATTTCAATTACTAATACCCCCCCCCCCCACACATTAGTAGTTTAGAACCAATTTTTTTTGGGATCAACCAACCCTACTACATACCCTTTCTTTCTTGGCTGGTGAAATCCAGGTGCAACACATTGACTGGGAAGATCTAGTTATGTCTCAATTTCTTTTGGGAAGATGCAGTGCGAACTATCTTTAAAGAGATTTTATCTGGATCTTGCGGTATTACACAATTACTGCCCCATTGCAACCATTCCAGCTCCAGACCAGATTCTTGAGTGGTGTTCAAGCAGATACAGGCACTCCTGGATAAAAAGAATTATCTAAAGGAATTTCAACGAGGATTCAATGCAGCAGAGAAAGACCTTTGGTTGCCTTCATTTGTTTTAAAAAACAAACAAACATCTGAGTGATTTCTTTCTCTGTAACCTCTTGGTGGCTTTCAGTATTATTTTATTTATTTATTTATTCATTTACTTCATTTATATTCCGCCCTTCTCACCCCGCAGGGGACTCAGGGCAGATTACAGTGTACACATTACATTTAGACACACAAACACAAGACAGACAAAGGCAATTTAACATCTGGCCACCAGGGGGAGCTGTCGCACTCCTTCATTCCTCAGCGTGTTTTTTGGAGATCTTTTTATGACCTGGTAAATTAGTTAAATTTAGCCTCCCCACTAAGTGGTACCTTAATTTCCTACTTGACAGATGCAACTGTCTTTCAGGTTGCAAAGGTTGACAACAGGCTACACAATAAGTCGAGAGCCCACCTCGACCCGGGCAGGCCTCGAACTCAAGACTTTCTGGTCAGTAGAGATCTTATGCAGCTGACACCCAGTCAGCTGCACCACATTCCCGGTGGAACATGGTGTCTTCCTGGAACAGGACATGCGAAATAGAAGTATTGCTTAAACGGGGACTAGGGAAACCTGAACTGCAAGAATAAAGTGTGTGTTTGTGTGTGTATGTGTGTGTGTGGGGGTATTTATGACATATGTTGCCTTAGCATTGTCTGCCAGGATATGAAGCCAAACTGGTGTTGTTGTTTTGCTTTGCTGTGGTGGATTCCACCTGTGGAACTCTGGAGGAAGATTAGTGTTCTTTTCTCTTAGCAAACCCAGGCTCACCACCAGCCTTGACTCAGCAGATATTACTAAATCAAAATCTAACCATGGCTATTGACATGATCAGTCCCAAATGTTTTGTCTGATCTGCTACTAACCAGTCTCCCTGGTGTATGGAGACTCTCAGAGAACTGAAACGGGAAGGTTAATAATAAGAGCCCAGGTGGTGGAAAATGAACTTCTATGCGACAAGTTGGCAATATATGCAGCAAAGAAAGCTTTCTTCTCTGCACTTATGGCAGCTGTGAATTTACATCCAGCTGAGCTATTCAGGGTGATAAGAGGTTTAAGTCAGGTACCCTCCCCTATGAACCCACTGATGGAACCTTTAGTAGCTCACTGTGATGCCCTTAATTACTTTTTTCAGATAGAATCTCTCATACAAGAGCCAACTTAGATGCTGTAATTGGAGTGGAAGTCAATAATGAGTGCCCATTAGCTTTGTGAATGGGTGTACACTGGATTGATGAGTACTGCTGCTGGAGCAAGTAAGATGGACAACATGTTTTCTTGATCTTTGCCCCACTTGACTAGTCATCTAGGAAAGATATGTCAATCAATCTAAAATACAGCACATTAATGCATCTAAGGGAACTTTCCATCCTGTTTAAAAGTAGCAGTAGTTAGACTGATACTCAACAAGCCCTGCCTGGATCTCCTGAACTTTACAATCCATTGTCTAAGGCCTCTTCCACACAGCTGTATAAAATCCACATTGAAATGGATTATATGGTAGTGTGGACTCAGATAACCCACTTCAAAGCAGATATTGTGGATTATCTGCCTTGATATTCTGGTTTATATGGCTATGTGGAAAGACCTTAAAATTTCCTTTTTAGGAAATGTAAATTGAGAAGGAAGTTGTCTTCCATCTCCATGTAGTCTTGGATAGCACATATTTTTTGAACCATTTCAAACTAACTTCAGAGCAGAATGTAGAGTTGAGGCTGGATGGTCTGCATCTTAACACTGACAGAGGACGTGTGTCCCTGTTTGTGCATTCAATATCCTTCTGGAATATCCTTTTTAACATTTACATGAAAATGTTGGGAAAGATCATCCATAGGCATGGGAAGGGATGCTATAAGTACACCGAGGACATCCAAATATATTTATCCATGCTTCAAAAACAGCCTTGGGTAGTGTATTTCTTTTTAATAAATCTCTGAAGGAGGTAATGGACCGGATGAAGAAAAACAAATGGGCTGGATGAAGAAAAAGATAAGACAGAGGTGTTTGCCATTAAGGATCCTAACCTAAGGTTAGAGGCATGAAAATCTGTTTTGGGTGGGGTTACACTCCATCTGAAAGACTGTGTTCACAGTTTGGGAGTGCTCTTTGGAGATACATATCAAAGAGCACTCCCAAACTGTGAACACAGTCTTTCAGATGGAGCGTAACCCCACCCAAAACAGATTTTCATGCCTCTAACCTTAGGTTAGGATCCTTAATGGCAAACATTATCTTTTTCTTCATCCAGCTCATTTGTTTTTCTTCATTGGTCCATTACCTCCTTCAGACATTTATTGAAAAGAAATACACTACCTAAAGCTGTCCAGGTAGATGAGATGGTCAGAAGTACTTATCTCCAGCTTTGGCTGATAATGGCAGCTGTGACTTTTCCTAGAATCAGAAGACCTAAAATTGTAGTGTACATACTGGTCACCCCAAGGTTGAATTTCTGCAATGCATTGGGTTACTTCTATGCCATGTTTGGAAACCCAAGCTAGTTCAAAACATGGCGGCCAGATTGGTCACAGGAACATCTAAGAGTGAGCATATTACAACTATACTAAAATGACTTCTTGGCTGCCAATAAATTTCCGGACAAAGTACAAAGTGTTGGTTTTGACCTTTCCAGCCCTACATGATATGAGTTCAGGTTACCTGCAGAACCTCCTTCTCCTGTATAAATCAGCCAATACACTTATGTCTTCTGGGGGACATTTACTTCAACCAGCAAGAACCTGGCTGGCAACTCTCACCCAGAAAACCTTTTCATTGGCCACCCCTAGCTGAGGAATGACTTGCCAGAAGAGATCTACCGGCCAAATGATGGACTTTGGATTAAGAGCTCGATGTTCTTGCACACCGCAGAGGCTGCATTGACAAATTTGATGGCACAAGACAGCAGTGTCTATTTACCATTTCTTTTCCAAGATTACAACATGTGTTGGAATAAATCATAACAATCTTCTGGAAATCTACCATTCTTTTCTAGTCAATGGTTTATTAAGTGTTTTTGTTTTCAGGTGTAAAAACTTATAGTTCTATAAATCCAATTAAAATTAGAATAAAACATAAATTTCAAAGCATAAATGTTATTTCTTTGTGTGATACCTGTGGAGACTGGTGGTTTTCATATCTATGGTAAACAATCTCATTTAGGTTTTAGTACAAACCTCCAAGGGTATATAGCCAAGGCTTTGAAACTTAAAGGTTTGGCCACAGGGTTGTACAATGTGTCATTTTAAAGTAAGTGAAACCCAGAATAGATTCACCATCACGCTTATATGAGAGCTACAACCATTGCTGGTTCATACAAAACTATTAGAAGCAAAATAATGATTGGTTTAATCATTTTGACCTCTGTGAGACCTTTATCTATCTTCCTCTATCTATATATATATAATCCTTCATGTCATCCTGACAGGCTTATAGACAAAGAAACCACACAAGGCAGACACACAAAAACAACCCACATACCCAGAAAACCCTATGAGGTATGTTTACCCCCCCCCCCAAAAGAGCCAACAGCCACAAATCCAAAAAAGCATTATGGACTACAACTCCCGTGATCCCCCCTGAAAGTTTAGAGTGTCGGAATGTTGGTGGTGCTGGCCACTCAGAGGCGTTATGCAAAACAGACAGGTAATAAAAGGCAATACAAGAGGTAGGAGCTGGTGAAGGGACTAGCAAAAGGAAGGAAAAATGTAGGGAGAGAATGGAGGAAGGGAGACAAGGGGAGCAAGAACTGATACAGAAAGGGGAGGGATGGCAGGAAGGAGGGAAAGGAAAGAAGGAAGGGAGGGAGAAGAGGCAGGAGGACAGAGAGAAGAGAAAAGCTGAGGGATGAGGGGGAGAGGGGAGAAAGGAAGTATAAAAGGCAGGAAGAGATGTTACTGTTGGTCTTTGCCACATGCACACACGTATGTACATATAGACATGCGCACATACACACATATATACATGCACTAAAATATACACATGCACACATACATACACACATCTGTACTTACACACATCTACACATATACACGCATATACATATTCAAAAACACACATATACATAAGTACACATATATACACGCATATACATATACACATATACATAAGTACACACACATATGTACACATAGACACAAATCCATATATATACATACATACACACACAAAACACACACACACATATAGACTGGGACACAGGAAAGAGAAAAAGCCACAGCAGCGCGTGGCCGGGTTCAGCTAGTGTTTGATAAATCTCAAGAATGGGATGCCTTCATTTGATAAATCTCAAGAATGATTAAAATTCAAACAAAAACTTTTTTTTTACTTCTTACAAAATTCTTACAAAGTCTTACTAAACTTTTTTTGTCTAGCCCTTCCTATGAATTGATCTTTTCTCACATTATTCACATAGGAGCAAGTGCAGGGACACCTAGGACATTCTAAAATACATGGGTAGCAGTCTGTCTCAGGGAGAAGGACTTATTTTTTTACAGGCCTCATCCTACTCATAATCCAACCCATTTTCCTAGCCTTCTCTAACATGTGGGTGTATTCCCTCATTGCATTTAAGCTTGTGAAGTGATCTCATATGAAAAAAATTAGTGTTCTGGGATATTTCTGCCCCAGTTCACTCACAGAGCCCCATGCTGCCCATCAGACAATGTAGGCTGAGTCCCGGAGGAGCTCTATGGGTGAATTGGGGTGGCAGTGTGGTACGACAATGAGCCACCAACGTGGTAGCCTTCCTGGGTTGCATAAGGAACAACGGGGCTACTCTGGGATTAAGCCGTGTGGCTACATTTCCCCATATGTGATGGGGGAGCATCAGCTGCCAGCCAGGGCTCTGAGATTCTCCCAATGCTGCCCTGATTCCACGGAGGCTGGCAAATTGCAATGTTGGACCTCATCCATGTGATCTAAAAACTTTATGGGAATATTTAATGCATTCATAACCTAAATGAAGTGGACTTGTATTTGAGCAGTGTATCTATAGGAAAGACCAGTGGGAGAATCATGTAAGCTATTGTCATCTGTTTAGAATGCGACTATTTGTTTATTTATTGAATTCCTTTTAATCTTGTACTTCAGTCTAAAAGGCATACAAATATCACAAATGAAACCGTCTCAGGACTTGCAAATTAAAACGCATGACACAAAATAGAAAGGCATTGAGAGGAAGAAAGATTAAAAATCAGGACTGATACTTATACTGTTAGATTGCTGTGAGTTTTCCAGGCTGAATGGCCATGTCCCAGAAGCATTCTTTCCTGACATTTCATCCACATCTATGCCAGGCATCCTCAGAGGTTCTGAGATCTATTGGAAACAAGGCAAGAGAGGTTTATATATCTGTGGAATGTCCAGGGTGGGAGAGAGAACTCTTATATGTTTAAGACAAGTGTGAATGTTGTAATTGGTCACCTTGATTAGCATTGAATAACATTGCAACTTCAAAGCTTGGCTGCTTCCTGCCTGGGGGAATCCTTTGTTGCAGTGGTTCCCAACCAGTGGTCCGCAAGAATGAAAGTATGGTCCGCAGCCTCACCATTACTAAACGGTTGCCTCAAAACCACATGATAACCCTCTGATATAAGAGGGTTTCATGGTCTCATGAAACCCTCTTATATCGGAAGGGGAGAGGCTGAATACCCACGAAAGATCACTACTACCACATCAGCTCTAGATTATAAAATATGGTTTTCTGTGGGTGAGCAGATGGCGACTACTGGATGGCGTATGTTCTATATCAGAAACTAGAGCTGTGGTGTTCTATCCAATGCAATTTTCTATATGAGCACTCCAAATAGCCAAACCGAATGGAAAATTGTCCTTGGTCGAAAAAAAGGAGCCACTGTTTGTTGGGAGGTGTTAGCAGGCCCCAATTGCTTCCTGTCTGTAATCCCCCCATTTTTTGTGTTGCTCTTTATTTAATGTTGTCACAATGCACGGACTTGACCGGCCCCTTAATCACACACACAGAGATGGACTGAAGGCTAACTACTTTATTGAATATAGAAACAGTTCAAAGGAATAATGTCCATAAAAATAGCAAAAGCAATCCAAAGGCTGTAAGCAATCAATTGTCCAAAAACAGCTTGATGAAAAATCCAAAGGCTTAGCAAAGCTCCGCACAGCAATGCGGATTCAGGAACAAACAAGGTACGAAATACAAGGCAAGACTTGATGGCCACTAGCCAACTTAGCTCCGTGGACACCCTTCGCTACACGTCTACTCAGAAGAGACGTGGCGAAGCACTGGGGATTCGTTCCCACGGATCCTATACTTAATCTGTCGGCCGAGGTCCCCACGCTCTAGGCCTTGTCGTCTCCAATCTCTGCTGACGGACCTCGGCCTGTCTAGGCTGCGGTACCATCCCCTTCTGCTGCTATCAAAGGTTCGGCCTTGTCTCCCAGCACCTGGGTCCCTATCTCCATGAGAGCTCTCCTCCCTAGAATCTTCCCAGCCGCTTTCTTCCATGTTTTCACTCACAAGCTCCTGTGAGCCTCTCCCACCCGGGTGTTCATAACTTTCGCTATCACTGCTTTCCATTTGCACCTGGTTATCATCTATGTCTGCAAAAGGGTCAAACCAACCTTCATCCCAAGCCAAGCTTTCAGTGGGAGAAAGAGGCCCAGTGATGGGAAACGCTCCTTCAGGTAACCCTTCCAAATCCTCTTCAGAATCTATCTCTGCTGGTGCAGGCCCTAATGCTAATGGAACCCCCGGTCCTGTTCCCTGGCCCCCAGGCACAAACGAGAACTGCTGTGCTACAAATGTGCTGATTCTATAGTTTTTAATACTGGTAGTTAGATTTTGTTCATTTTCATGGTTTTCTCCTTTCTGATGAAATTGTTCACAAGTTTGTGGATTTCAGCGGCTTCTCATTGCAATCTGACATGGTGGTTGTTAGAGTGGTCCAGCACTTCTGTGTTCTCAAATATTATGCTGTGTCCAGGTTGGTTAATCAAGTGCTCTGCTATGGCTGACTTCTCTAGTTGAATTAGTATGCAGTGTCCTTCATGTTCCTTGATTAATTTTTGGACGCTGCATTTGGTGGTCCCTAGGCAGACTTGTCCACAGCTGCATGGTATATGGTAGACCCCTGTATGGTGAAACACAACATACAAACTATCTACAGACCCACTAAGAAAATCCAAATGTTAACAAATGTTAAGTTCAACAAAGGAGAAGAGGGATCCTCTCACCTCTTCAGGAGTCTACCAACCCAATGATTATTTTCTTTCGATTTGGTGGCAATTGGTATCTTCAGGGAGGGGAGGCACTTTCAGCTAGATCTCCTTCCAAGTAAGGAGAGTACTTTCCCTCTCTTTCCTTTTCCTCTGATTACATATGAAACCAGACACAAAAATAGAATCTCTGATTTAACAAGAATAAATAAAGTGTGTCACAACCCCTGAGTTTACAATGCAGAGCTCACTTTAGCTATTAACTTGAACTATTATTTTGTGCTCCTTTACTCTTAATACTTTAATTGCTTCTGTTAGAAACAGGATTTCTAAATGATCCTGCATTCAAGAAATAAATCTTCTTCAAGACATTCACATTAGCATTTCATGATTTCCACCCCAGATTGTGCTTGTTATTTAATCTGTCTAACGTCAGGAAGAAGGGTAGACCTATAAAGCAATGGGGTGATGAACAGAGGCTCCTAATGGAGTTATAAATTGAGAGTAATTGGTTTACGTGATTGTTATTAAATCCTATTTCAGCTGGTTAATGGGATTTTATTTGGCAAAGGAACAGAGGCGATATTATCAGATAATTTTCTTTTGAAATTGGCTTAAATTTTATTCTTTTGGATACAGAGATTCTAAATAAGTGTGAAGTGGGTTGCTGCTCAAAAACTAAAGTGAAAAGAAGCGAAGCCATCAACACTGGGAAATTACAGCACTGCTGGAAAAATCGCTTCCATTTTTCATTCTGTTTTTACACCATTTCATAACATGTGAAGTGGATTCCAAAGACAGGCAGTCAGGATTTCCCAACCAGTCAAAATTGCATTGGAGATACAAAGCCCATTTTGCAATTGCTTAAATGGTTTCAAGTATCATATAATGAACAAATAAATTGGCTTTCATGAAAACCAGATTTGGCAGGAATGTGAGAGCGTCTAGTTAAATAAGCAAACTGGGACATAACGGTGGTTCTGCACAATTCGCTGTTTTTCCAAGTATAATTGTTCTTCCAGATGCGGGGCGAAGGTAAAGCTTTGTTTCTTTGTTAATGTATAAGTTGGTTTCATGTTCTGTTTCCTGTTGATTCCTGATTTAAATTATCCGATCGCCTGGGCAATTAAAAATAGCATGCTCCCGAATGCTATTGCATTGATAGTATATTTACTATTGTTAATTAAGTCTATGCTTCATGGTGTCTGTTGCCTCAAAACTGATTTGTACTTGCCTCTCCATCACTTGGTGATTGAAACATCAATCATTGCCATGTGTGAAGGACCATCCCAGATTAATGGAGCAGACAGAACTTTAAGATATCTCCTCAAGCTACTTTTCAAAAGAATCCACTCATTCATTTTAGACATTGGCCATCTAGCATAACGTTAAGCAGTTGGAGAAGCTCTACGGCTGTCATAGTCTTCCCCTCAAAACACCTGAAAATTGAAGTTTGCTGAAGATGAGGATATGAAAATTCTCTGTGAAAAGTTTCATATCCCTCCTGCAGAAAATTACATTTCACAGAATCCCCTGGTCAAAAGTTGGGTTGCATGCAACACTGTGCTTACAACACTGTGCTTTCCTTTACAGCAGGAAAATATCCCCTTTCCTCTTTCAAGGCTCTCCATAGTTCCTTCAACCTACACATATGCTCTCTTGTATTCCCCCACTTATCTCTCTTCCAGCCCACATTGCAGGGCTTTTTTGGAGGGTCTTCAGTAGCAAACAATAGTTTGGCAGGTCAGAGGGAGCTTCAGTGGGGTGGGAAAGGTGAAAAATTCATCTTGCTAATGAACAACTTTGCATTGTAAAAAAAAAACAAACCACCTCTATATTGTAATGTAATGTGGTACAGTACTGTACAATATAGTGTAGTGCAGTGGTTCCCAAACTTTTTTGGCCTACCGCCCCATTTCCAGAAAACACTTTACTCACCACCCCCCTAGAACTTATTTTTTTAAAATTTTTAATCGCAATTAACAGAAAGATATATGTATTAATGTTTCTACCTTTTTTGTAAAATTAAATGTTTTAATGTGTTTTAATTTTAATTTAAATGTTATTTTAATTGCATGTTGTTTTTATGGCATTGAAAAAAGAAGGGGCCAGCACTGGACAAGCGAGGCTCACCTTAAAAAATGCCTCTCACTCGCCCCGCGCCAGGCCCAGCAAGGCACGCTTGTGAGGATGTTCCCATTGGAAGAAAGAGGCAACACACAGGACTGCACCGTGGGCGGGCTTGACGAGAAGAAGGAGGTGCATGCTGCGGTTTCCACAGCAACGCGTGCTTGCGACTGTGTCCCTTCAAATTGGAATCCCCAGGCAGGCATTGCCGTGGAAACCTCAGCACGCGCCTCCTTCTTCTCATCAACCCCGCCCACGGCACAGTCCTGTGTATTGCCTCTTTCTTCCAGTGGGAATGTCCTTGCAAGCGCTCGACCCTGCAAGTGGCAAGCAAGCCTGGCTCACACCACCGCCCCCTTACAGGGGTTCAGCGCCCCCCAAATTCTTCTGAGCCTCCCACCGCCCCCTTGGATCGCCCCACTGCCCACCAGGGGGTGGTACTTCCCACTTTGGGAACCACTGGTGTGGTGTGTAATGTGTGCTCTTTTTAAAAAGTATACTTCTTCCATCAGTACTAATTCAAGTGATCCACTAAATAACTCCAAGTTTTGATGCAAGGCATATCCATTCTCAGGTTCAGACCTGGTGTTTTTGCTTTTTTTAATTTTCACATTTTATTTTATTATTTGCAAGGGGATGTAATCAAGAAAGCACACTTTTATGTTCAGAATGAGATTTTTTGCTGTTCAGACCACAGTTCTATATGAAGTTCATCATGCTCCTAAGTAGTAGGCATAGTTAGGCTTTCTTTCCCCATTAGTCTCTGCTCCCCGAGCTGCTGGACACAACCTCACCCAAGCTCCATTCCCTTGAGGTGTGAAATATGTTGTCCTCAAGATGTTGGACTGCGATCCCCATCAGCCCTATCCAACTGAGGCGTGATAGGAGTTCTCTCTCTCTCTATTGGCATTACTTCGTGAACGAAGATTCTTAGGAAGGACTCATCCCATGCTTTTTACAGGCACGTTGATGACTAAAAATGCCAATCTGAGATAGGCAAGTTCGGTTGCAGAAAGCACAGCAGAAAGTCTCCTTGGGGTGATGTTGTTTCTAAGTTGCGGTTCTTTCTGCGTTGTCGTTTCTCTTCGAGACCCATTCGGTGTGTCTTCTTAAAAGAGGCCGCAACATTGTGGATAGTGCGTCTCCATGCCTCCCGATGTGAGGCCAGGGTGGACCATTGTTGGTGATCAATCTGGCCAAGTATGAGATGTTGTTTCAGGGAGTCCTTATATCTCTTTTTGGGGGCGCCTCTCTTGCGCTGACCTGTGGCAAGTTCACCATAGAGTAGTATCTTTGGGAGGCGGTGGTCCTCCATCCTAGAGGCGTGCCCTGCCCAGCGCAGCTGTGTTCTCAATAGCATGGCCTCAATGCTGGTGATTCCTGCTTGCTCAAGGACATCAACATTCATCACATAAGTCAGTCCAGTGTATATTTAGGATTGTGCAAAGACAGCACTGATGAAAGTGTTCAAGGAGTCGTAGGCGTTGGCGATAGGTGACCCATGTTTCAGACCCATAGAGGAGAGTAGACAGTATGATACCTCTGTACACATTGATTTTGGTGCTTTGCCTCAGGCGCTTGTTGCTCCAGACTCTTTTGTGAAGCCTTCCAAATGCACCATATGCCTTTGCTAATCTATCTCTTTGTCAATCTTGGTGTCCAAAAAGATTGGTTTATTTCTCCACATTTCCAGTTTGTCTATAGATGAAATGACAGAGTGCTCTGCTGGAAGGTATATCTTTTGTCCCCATATTGGGAAAACACATATTCTTCCATAAGTCAGAAAAAAGGAAAACATGAAGCATTGGTCACTCAAACTCCCTCTGAATACCTGGAAAAATTCAGATACAGGTCTGAATTTGCAATTTTTTTCACCATCCCATTATCTCAACTTGTTTCAGAAAGTCTTCATTTTTGTCATTTGCCATTTGACACTTAATGAAAACATATATCAGTTGAAAGTAGAGCAAATCTTTTAATTAGAGTTTAATATTGGTTTTCTTTTCATTTGTTCAGCGATACAATTGGAAAAGGCTGTTTCTCATAATTCACAGTTTAATTAGATCAGATGGTTGAATTTCTCCATCCTACTGTGCTGGCATGACTTAAATAATTAATAGACATTCATAATGATCATAGTTTTAAAATCCAAATCTTGGGAAATTACTTGTCAGATCAGTTCCTCCAAGTTTGGCCATCATGGCCACTAGCTGAGACCATGTACTTCATCTCAGGATCAACACCTGTAATGCACACCTTTTTTCATTTTTGATGTTATGAAAGTCATATTAAAAAAAAAAAATAAATAAAACAATAAAAAGAAATACAAATAATTAGAACCAATAGATATTAATATGCTGAATTCCAAAATGCTCCAAAATCCAAAGCTGTTCACATTGGTGACTGAGGAAGCAATTCTTTTGCTGTCACAGCAGACGCCAGTTCAGAGAGCCAAACCCAATTGAAGTGTAAATAGTTTGTTTTAATATTCACAGAGTCTCTGGAGATAAGTATTTGCAAAACAAAAGCACTTAATGGTCAGTGAAAACGCTAACAAAAGGAAGCCTTAACCAGCATAAAAACAAACAGAGAGAAAGTCTGCATTCAAAATGCCAAAACTCTTTAGCAAAATCGAAGCAAAACAAACAAAGAAAGCCACGCTGAGGGCAGCAGAGAAGATGTCGTCGACAGGATAAATCCAAGGTCATCAACATTGAAGTCATCAAAGGGTTGTCCAAGAAGGTATTCAAAGGGGCGTAGGGGAGACGTAATCCAGGAGCCAGGTCAAGGAGAGGAGATAGATGTAGAAGCAAAGACACAACCCACAGTCCAACTGGGGAGTAAGCCAGTGGAGTTCAAACCCCACCACAGGAAGCAGCAGAATCAGTCTAGAAACAAGGCTTCAAGATATAAGATGGCAGGATGCAAGAGTCCTAGGCTCCAAAGGCAACTTCTTGCTAGCCACAGAGGTTAGTCCCAAAATGCCCACCGTTTAAGCTCACTTGAGATCCACTTGATGAGGTCGACGCCCTATCATCATCCTCAGGTGTTACTCTCCCAGCAGCTGCTGCCCTTTGACTGACCCTCCAAGATTTCCACCTGTGGTTAAGACTTAGAACATCCCCCTATTGTCTGGTGACTCTGAGAGCCAATCCTGATCATCAGTGAATCCTACCCAGGTGTCTGAACTTGTGGGCTCCTCACAAGCCCTCTGAATTTCTCTTACTTGAGTCCAATCCATTTAAGTAGAAATGTCCTCTGTACTCTGACTCCCATCATTCTCAGAGAATCCCTCAAATGTCTCAGAGTCTGTAGGTGCTGTCATTATTTGCTTGACTCTCTTGAGTTGCAAGTGATCCTCTTCACTTGACTCACTTGACTCATGAATAAGCCTCTTTCTGCAAACACCAGTACTCCTGTTACAAACAGCCCCACCCAGTTCCAAACTCTCCCCAGATGCTGAGCCATCAGAGTCTTCTGAATCACCACTATCAGTAGTGGCTGGAGGCTCAATCACAACATTTGCTGTCCAATGATTCAATTGTGTATAAAATTACCTTCAGGCATATGCTATATCTGAAACATCAATGAATTTCATGTTTTGACTTGGAACCCATTCAAAAAATTTCATTTGCAAGTGCAGGTTTTCCAAAATAAAAATAGAAAACTCTGATATTCAAACACATTTAGTCCCCGCGTTTTGGAAAATAACATATAATAAATTGAAATACAGCAATGAGAAAATGTCTTTGAATTATTTTTTAAAAAATAAAAGTTGAAATATCCACATGTATGCAAAGATGACAGCTCTATGCCATAAAAATAGTGTATTCTGTTTTTCTTTATTTTCTGGTACATTGCTTCTTTATTCTCATATTCTTCACTTTGCCTCCTCTCTTATTCTCCCTTCTTTCTCCTTCTCTCCTTTTTCTGTCTTTCTAACCCCCACTTTTTAGGATGCAACCTTCTAAATAATTGTAATCTTCTGAAAAATAAACTGGGGGAGGATTGCAGCTATACATTAATAATGCTCACTTTGAGCAGAACAGACAATTGCTCTCCCACCCCAACCCCAGACACACACACACAAAAATTTCTAGCATGCCATGATGAATGGATTGAATGAAATAAAATGATTGGGTCTGGCTGGGGCCTATTGAGGTATGGCAAGGCTGAAGACACCATCCTAAAAATTGGAACCTGTAAATGGCATTATGGAGGACGGAAGAATTTCATTAACTGAGGGCCCTTCCACATAGCCCTATATCCCAGAATATCAAGGCAGGAAATCCCACATTATCTGAGTATGGACTCAGATAACCCAGTTCAAAGCAGATATTGTGGGATTTTCTGCCTTGATATTCTGGGATATATGCCTGTGTGGAAGGGCCCTATGGCATGAAAAGTACTACTGAGAACTTTTAGTGTAAACAACACCTGTTTACATAGTTAAACATAATGCTACCTTAAGAAAGAAGTTAAACAACCTATATGTTCTGGAAATGATGAGTTTCCATCTAGTTTGGATTGAATGACAGATTATCTAAACAACCAAGTTCAGCAGCTGCCGCAAAAAGTCACTACATAAGGAGACCTTTTTCCATTTTGACTGCAAGAAATGCAGCATTGGAACATCCACCTCCTTTCTCCCAAGAAGCCTGATCAACTGAATGAAGAAGGATGGTGAGTATGAATGTTGATTGTATGTGAGTGAATGCAGAGCATACGTGTTGTTTCTCTTTTTGTCTGTGTAACTAATTTCTCTCTCAGCATTACTTCGCGAATGAAGATTCTTAGGAAGGACTAATCCCACGCTTTTTACAAGCACGTTGATGACTAAAAAGGCCAATCCGAGATAGGCAAGTTCAGTTGCAGAAAGCACAGCAGAAAGTCTCCTTGGGTGATGTTTTTTCCAAGTTGCGGTTCTTTCTGTGTTGTCGTTTCTCTTTGAGACCCGTTCGGCGTGTCTTCTCGAAAGAGGCTGCAGCATTGTGGATAGTGCATCTCCATGCTTCCTGATGTGAGGCCAGGGTGGACCATTTTTGGTGATCATTCTGGTTGAGCCTGAGATGTTGTTTCAGGGAGTCCTTATATCTCTTTTTGGGGGCACTTCTCTTGCGCTGACCCGTGGCGAGTTCACCATAGAGTAGTATCTTTGGGAGACGGTGGTCCTCCATCCTAGAGACGTGCCCTGCCCAGCGCAGCTGTGTTCTCAATAGCATGGCCTCAATGCTGGTGATCCCTGCTTGCTCAAGGAGCTATTATAAAACTCAGTACTCACGTCTTTGTGTCTTCTTCTTTCTCTGAAAGTGCCTATACTCTGTCCCACTGAAAATGGATTAAAGAACATTTTAAGGTTCAAAAAATGTTTATGACAAACCAGAGGCAATATTGTAACACTTGCAGCTTTCGCAAGTGTGTTCTTTTGTGGAAAACAGTGGAAGCAGCAGGACCCAAAATGGCCATGTTTTGGTAAGAGTTTAGGTTTAATTTGAGGCATTTTTTTCAGCTCCTAAATTGACTTTTTCCAGGTTTTTAATGGCGGAAGCTTTGAAGGTTTTTTGGGATGCTCTGGGAACATGGAAAAGGGTTTCAGGGACAGCATGTGGGAAATGGGACACATCTTTTCTACTTCAGCACAGAATTAGAAATATTTTCTGAAGAATATCTTGGCTAACCCCAGGCAATAGTGCTGCAATAGAAGTCAAGAGTTCTAATATCTCTCTTCTCCCTGGCATCAGAAGAGGTCTAGCAGTGGGCTAGGCAGGTAGATCCTAGTGCAGGGGTGGTCACACTTTTTCAGCATGCGAGCTACTCTTAAGCAACCAAGTCCAAAAGATCTACTTGCCCCCGCCGCCGTGCACTCCCGCCGCCGTGCGCTCCCGCCGCTGTGTGCTCCCACCACCATGCGCTCCCGCCACTGCGTGTGCTCCTGCTGCTGTTTTCTGCCCGCGTAGCACTTTTTCCGCCTGCGGGGCATTGCAGGAAGGAGAAAGCATGAGGTGGGGCATCCAGAGGGAGCGCTCCGCCCTGCCTGTCTCACCGGCAGTGGAGGCTGCACAGCTGCTTCTGGATGAGAGAGAGGCAGCGCACTCCCTCCAGAGGTCCCGCCTTGTGCTTCCTTCTTCCTGCAATGCCCCGCAGGTGAAAGAAGCACCGTGAGAGCGGAAGCCAGCAGCAGGAGCGCGCGTGCACGCAGGGTGTGTGAGCGCGTGGCAGGAGCACTCCATCCGGCTGGTGAGACCCGAAGATCACCTGGAAGAGGGCCAAAGATCTACTAGTAGCTTGCGAGCTACCTAATGAGCACCCCTGGCCTAGAGCATCCCGATGGAGGGCGTTTAATAAGAAATAAAGTGACGATGATGATCTTGTGGTAGATCTCCTTTGTGCTTGAGGCCCCATCTACACAGCCATATAAAATCCAGATTATCTGCTTTGAACTGAATTAACCGGCAGTACAGACTCATATAAAAATCGGTCGCACAAATGCTGTATGGAGCCCAGCTTGGACTCTTCTCAAAATATGCCCCACTAGAGCGTGTCCAATCGAAATTCCTAAGAGCGGCTCTACAGGCTCCCAGATGTGTCCCTATTATTCAATGTGTATATGCGCCCCCTGGCCCAGCTGGCTCGCGACTTTGGTCTGGAGTGCCATCAGTACGCTGATGACACCCAGCTTCTGCTGAGAATGGACGGCAGGTCGGACTCCGTGCCGATTGTTTCCATCTGTGCCTTGAAGCCGTGACTGGTTGGCTGCGTGCCAGCCGGCTGAAGGTGAACCCATCGAAGACGGAGATACTGTGGCCCGGTCGGCCTGGGCTGGATGAGTGCCGGCTGCCTACCCTGGACGGCGAACGGCTTAACCCATCGCCGTCAGTTAAGAGTCTGGGGTGGTGCTAGACTCCTCGCTGACCATGGAGGCCCAGGTCTCCATGGTCAGCAGGACTGCATTTTTTACCACCTCCGACAGGCTAGCGGCTGGCCCCCTACCTGTCCAGGACGGACCTGGCCACGGTGATCCAGCGACGGTCATCTCGAGGTTAGACTACTGTAATGCCCCTCTCGTGGGCCTTCCTTTGTCAACGATCCGGAAACTCAAGCTAGTGCAGAATGCCAAGCCCGCTTGCTGGCAGGAGTGCCAGCAAGGGAGCATATTACACCTACCCTTCGGCAGCTGCACTGGCTTCCTATTGAGTACCGGATCGCCTTCAAAGTTTTGGTTTTGACCTTTAAGGCCCTGCACGGCCTGGGGCCTGCGTACCTGAAGGACCGCCTTACCCCGACGTTCCCCCGAGATCACTGCGCTCAGATGAGCAGAAGCGGTTGCAAGTTCCATCAGTCCGCGCCTGCCACCTATCGGCGACCAGACAGGGGTCTCTCTCTGTAGCGGCACCAGGGCGCTGGAATGCCCGCCCGGAGAGTGCCCGAGCCATTTCGGAATTGGGCCCATTTCGGAGGGCATGTAAGACGGCTCTCTTTGGGCTGGCCTTCAATTAAGTGCCCGAGGCGATAATGCACACTGTATGCCCTCTTAACCCATGCTCTGACCTCTGTAACTGTTTTAATGTGGCTTTTGTGTTTTGGTTTCATGTTTTATTGACTGTACTGGCCGCACGCCGCATGTTGCGCTGTGCTGTCGGTGTAATTTTATGTGATCCGCCCCGAGCCTGCCGGGAGGAGCGGAATACAAGAACGAAATATAAATAAATAAATAAATAAATAACACTACCCTGCGATTGGAGACAGGCTTCGTGAAAATGGAAGCGAGAATATGGACAGCTATTCTCAATTACTGGCTACACCTATGCTTCTCCCCATGTGGTCTTGCCCCCCTCATCATGAGAGACGACTTCCAGTCCACATGGATTAAAACAGTCTCAGCAAAGATCGCAATGCTAGGTTTCTCCCAAGGACAATTGCTAAGCATGAGATGGGACTAAGCCAAGGATCTCATTAAGCAATGGATCCTGGACATAGAGCGCCAATCTGACCTAGCCTGTTCCCCACCTGGAGGTGCCCAAACACCGAAGGGCTTTTACCCTGGCAAGATGCCATGCCCTCCCATCAGCTGTATTGGAGGGGGGGTATCAGAAGACCCCCTTCAAGCAGAGACTATGCCCCTGTGGGTCTGGTGATGTGGAAAAAACTGAGCACGTGCTTCTTCAATGCATGTTCTACAGAGATCTTAGATCCAATCTCATTGGACCATGGCTTTTAAAGTACCCGGGGCGCAGTGAAAGATGTTATTCCACCCTGCTGCTTTCGGACTCTAACACTGCAATGACTTACAGTGTTGCTAAGTTCTGTGCTGCTGCCCTTAATATCAGACGGGTGATGATTGAGACCATAAGGCAACAATATCCTGTCTTTTAAAATATTTTTTTATACTGAGTTCTAGTCTGAGTTCTCTCTCTCTCTCTCTCTCTCTCTCTCTCTCTCTCTCTCTCTCATACTACACTTATATTTTCCTGAACTGAGAAATTCTCCTTAGCAACCCAATGATGAACACAGAGATATGGAATTCCAGGAATGATGCTCATTTCTTTAAACAATACTGACATGCACTGCTGGGAACTTTGTTATTTCCAGTGATAATTGATTTGCATGGCTGCCACAGAACAACATGTAAAATCATGGCAGCAGGACAACAGGGAAGTAGACAAGTCATCACTGGGCTTAGGATAGGATTGTTCATCCATCATATTTTGAACATGAAGCAGAACTTCAATGCTAATTTTTAAAAAACTAATTCAGTATTCAACTTGGTGCTAAACCTGCAAATTAACTTCTTGCTGCCAGTGTTGTTTTTCCCCATTATTTTAGTTCTTTTTTTAAAGTCATTTTCCTCGTCATCATCAAAGAAAGAAAATAGTTCTCCACCCAATACTAAGAAGCACCATCAAAATGTCCCCAGAAAGCATTTTAGCTTCTCCAAAAATGAACAAACCTTTTTCATTATGTAGGGGAAAATGAATGATGTTTTGGCTGTTGCTGTTATTTTATTTACAAAGGACACATCTAAAATATTATGTAAGTACTACATAATGTGATACATTATTTCCAGACTCCAACATGAGGTCACACTTGTAAATGAATGAAGATCATGTGAAGCCAACTGATCATCTCACCTTACTCCTTTCTCATATTTGGGAAATATATCTTCAGTGTGTAATATTTACAAGGAATAAAATAGAAAAAAATGCTTCTCATGTTGATGGGAGAAAACTGACAAGTTGAAGCTGATTCAAAGTTTCTCACTACTTTCAAGTAGTCCAAACTCATCATCAAACTTATCCTCACGTCAGAAAATATTAAAATGAACTCCAATAGAGATGTTTGTGATTGCTGGGAAAATAATTATGATGCATTTTTTGCTTTGATAGTAATTTTATGAAGAAATTGTAATCCTCCCCACATTCTCTTTCTCTGGTTTTTACTTCAGTCAAATATTTATGGTTCACACAAGATTTCTGAAAGGTTAATCAGTATCTGATGAAGCAAGTAGAAAACTATAGTTCAAATGTTCTCAC
This sequence comes from Anolis apletophallus, assembly GCA_030556195.1. Taxonomy (NCBI): domain Eukaryota; kingdom Metazoa; phylum Chordata; class Lepidosauria; order Squamata; family Anolidae; genus Anolis; species Anolis apletophallus. Next base: position 23,314,720 of record JARBWK010000009.1, on the reverse strand, counting down.
AGCGTTATTCTTTCACCAGCTTCTTGCTGCAGATTTCTGAACAAAATAGCACTGTAATACTATGGTTGGTTGGAAACGGGGGAGCTTTTATTTAACCAAGACCATAAGAATATGTGCCTTTACTACTTACATTTAGAAGCCTGATTTCTACCACTCAACTAGAATTGAAATTCAAATACAGATTTAAAAGAGTTGAGGTTCTGTTGGAGGCATTCTCCAAAGTAAACTCATTTTACACTCCCGCGTGTCCCTGCTCATGCCAATTCTAATTGTGCATATTATTGCTGGACAATTATGGGAAGAATGGATTTCAATGGACAGAGCACCATCACCTGCAAATGTGGCAAGAAATGAAAAAAAATCAACCTATTAGAGAAAGATAATGTGGGCAACACCAGGAAGACCAACTAGCACTTACTAGATTCAGATTTCAGATTAAAATTGAGCCTACATCCCTATTTGACAGCATGGATGGAGCTCAAGGCCTCAAAGCTTCTCTCCATTTCTCTATGGAGTCCACGTTACTCATTCCTGAATTTGAAATAATGGAGGATCTCACTGAGTGCATATGTGATTCAGACTGTAATCCTCGTCATATCTATCACGTAGTTCTTCAATTTAAATTTAATGGTGGGAGCAAGGGCGGTCTTACAGGTAGGCCAAGTAAGCGGCCGCATAGGGCGCCATCTGGGAAGGGGGCACCATCCTGGCCTCATGGGGCACCATCCTGGCCTTGCCGATGTTCCTCAGGCAGCGCCGCAGCTGCCTGCTTTTTGGCCTCGGCCTTGTGCACTCCGATGCCGCTTCTGGGCATGCGCGGAGGTTTTCCGGAGCTGAAGTTGAGCGCAGGAGCAACTGCCCATGCACGAAAACCTCTGCGCATGCCCAGTAGCTCCCTTGCGCAGAAGCCTGTAAGCAAAGCACTCCCTATCGAGCAGGCAGGGAGTGCTTCCCCTCTCCCTTTGTCTCCGCCGTGTGTGTGTGTTTGCGGGGAAGGAGAAAAGAATCAGTGAAGGAAGTGTAACTGAAGGAATGAATGAAGGGCTTTCCTCCTCCTCTGTGACCTCTTCTTTCCCTCCTTCCTTTCTTTGGCTCTATTTCTATCTAGACCTGAGGGGCCTGAGGCTATGAGGAGTTGTGGGAGTTGGAGTCCAAAACACCTAGAGGGAGGGAGGGCCCAAGTTTGCCCAGGGCGCGCTGCCTATATTCGACCTCATTTTAACATTTTGGCTGTTTTTCTATTTACATTTACATTGGGATCCTAATTTTGGACTTATGGGAGACTCCTATGAATTATGAGACGGGTGGTAGGTAATATATTCTGATTTTGATGCATTTACATTGCATTTCTTGTTGATTATTATACAGTTCTGCTTAATATTGTCATACAATATAATACAAATACAATATAACAATAGAATAATGATATATTTTATATTACATGTAATATTACAAACATTACAGTGGTATTGTACAAAATAGTAATATATAATAATTTAATTTTACTTTATTTTGGGTTATTTGAGTTTTATAGGAGTAATGAAAATATTTAGTAGAGGATAATTTTATTTAAATAAATAATTTTATTTATTATTTTATTATAATAATAATATAATAGAATGTTATATTATATTATAATGTCAATATATTATAATATAATTATATTGTAATGTAGTATAATTATGATATAATATAGTATGAGTATGGTATAATATATTGTATATACATTGATACTATATAATACTACTAATGGTATTGTGATATTATAATTGTATATTTGTTTTACATGGGGGCAAAATAATGTTTTTTTGGGGGGGCGCCAAAATAATGTTCGCTTACCATTTAAAATTACCTTAGACCGCCCCTGGGTGGGAGAATATATAGTTGGTGGTAAGTCAACCTCTGAAATGACAAAATGACCAAAGATTTTGAAATTATTGCTTCTGAAGGACTTCTTCCTGTGTATGGACATGTTAGCCTCCTGATGTTCTTTAGAATTAACTGAGGCCTCATCTAAACTGACATGTAAAATCCAGAATATCTGCTTTGAACTGGATTATATGGCAGTATAGATTTATAGGTAACATCTCTTTCCAAAAGTTGGGAAAAGAAATCTGGGGCTATGAGTTTTTGTGTCACCTGTATATAGATGTTCTATTGTTCTATAGAGTATCTATATTTTTCTATCAATCTATCTATCTTCTACAAAGATTTTTTTTCCATGTCAAGAGCAACTTGAGAAACTGCAATTTGCTTCTGGTGTGAGAGAATTGGCGGTCTACAAGGACCTTGCCCACGGGACGCTCAGATGTTTTGATGTTTTAGCATCCTTGTGGGAGGCTTCTCTCATGTCCCTGCATGAGGAGCTGGAGCTGACAGAGGGAGTTCAACCCACTCTCCCCAGATCTGAACCACTCACCTGTTGGTCATCAGTCCTGCTGACACAAGGGTTTAACCTATTGCGCCACCAGTGACTCCTTCTACAAAGGTAAGTAAAGCAGATGAGATAGATATCCATCCATTATCTATCTCATCTGTTTTACTGATCTATCTTCTACAAAGCTCACTTCAACTATGAAATATTTGGATAAGTCCTGAAATAATATAAAGCCCAAAAACCTGTGGATATATTTTTCTGCCTCCTTATTACTTATCTTCTGTCCTAAACTTCAGTTAGGAGAGACCTGTTCTCTAAAAACATCTCTTTGTTATAATGTACATTGATGAAGCCATATTAATGAAATAAAAATAACCCATGCATATAGATCCCAATATTGAATTGATTGTGTCTTTTTCATTAGTTAGCAAAATTAATGTAGCTGATTTCTAGTATTACAGAGGGTACATTTCTTTAGTTTCCATCTTTAGTTTCCATCTGCTATGGCAAGTTTGATTATTGGTTTTGGGAATGTTTATAGCCTCCAAACTCTATTAATAGGTCCAAAGAATCTGTCATACTGGAAATTGAATGATTATATGCTGAGATGGCGGGGAGGGGGGGGGGACCCCTTTTCCTTTGCATTAAACAGACTAAAATGCAAATATTGGCCTGTTTTGTGTTTTGATTGATAGACTACATTTCAACTTTACTATTCCCCAAAGCAATGATGCTTTTACATTTCAAAATCAGTGCATTTATGTTTGAAGGGTTATGTGTGCATATATTTTAAACTCCGGTACAGTTATTGTATATCATCAACTATCAAATACTAGCCTTTCTAAATTTAAATTATTTATAATCTCTATCTATGATGATAAATCATTTTTCATAGAATATTTTCAGGCTCTATAGGCAGAGACTAACAACAAGAAGACATATGAGCTGAGGTGAATGAATCACATCAGTTGTTTATGGGCAGGAAGCTTTGCTATACGTTTGCACAATAGCAGAAGAATGACAAAATGTTTTTGCTCACTTCTTTGACTTTGTGGGCTAATATTTGATCATTGTACTTTAATCAAATTTTCTTTATTTGCATAATTTATACTGACTGTATAAATCATGCAATCCAAAACAAGTTATACAGTTTTGGATGTCTTAAAATCCAGGGTAGATGGAGACTGGTGTACAGCAGACATTTGTATGGACATATGTAGCTGCTTTGTACTGATCCTGATCATTAATGCATCTAAATTTTTAATGCTCTGAATGATATGAGGACTTATAACTGCCTGGATGTGATGGGAAATCCACTACCTTTTTCTCCCTTCAGGGCAGGGGCTGTTGAGCAAGGGCAAAGCCCTTGATTTTGCTTTTAAAAATTAAGTCAATTTAGATTTGTGCTGTACTCAACTCCTAGACCTGCAAAAACATCTACTTTCAAACATCCACTAGAGCAGGGATGCTCACACTTTTTCAGCATGGGAGCTACTGATTAAAAAACCAAGTCCCAAAGATCACCTACCCAGAAATGTAAAACGTATAACTATTTTCTTATTTATTTATTTATATTCATTATTCATTTTTATGTACCGCTCCTTCCAGCAGGCTCAGGGCAGTTTACATAAAATGAAGTTATAAAACATCAACATTTCAATTTAATAACAATATAAAACAGAGCATAAAATGCATCCAACCACCCCATTTCTCCCACACTGCCATATTACCACACATATTATCAGCCAGAAAGTAAGAAGAGAGGCTGTTGAACTGCAAGGCCATTTAATACTCAGCAAGGTAAACAAAGGGGCATGCAAAAATACATCCAACCACCCCATTTCTCCCACACTGCCATATTACCACACATATTATCAGCCAGAAAGTAAGAAGAGAGGCTTTTGAACTGCAAGGCCATTTAATACTCAGCAAGGTAAACAAAGGGGCATGCAAAAATACATCCAACCACCCCATTTCTCCCGCATTTCCATATTCCCCAACATATATTTCTCAAGGAACAAAGCAAGCAGAGAGCTAAAAGGCATTTTTAAACATTAAAAATAAACAAAGAGACATGGCACAGACATGCCACAATCAAGCACCCACCCCAAAGTAAAAAGACCGACCTTTGAGATGCAGTAAGGAAATGACCCAAAGCGTCCTTCTTCTTCTCCTCCGTCGTTGCTCCTATTTCCACGCCGCCAGCATGCATGCCACCTCCAAGAGCTCACGAGAAGTCCAAGGGGCAAAATGGGCGCTTCTGCGCATGCGCGCGGGACCAGCCATGCATCGCGTCATCCAGGCCCTTTGGTCTCCTACGACTCTGAGTGGCTGGAGAAGGACGGAGGGAGGAGGAGGAATCCAAAAGAGGGGGCCCATTCTGCCTCTTAGACTCTGGAGCTTTTGGAGGCGTGCGCGAGCAGGGAGGGGGGAGGAGCAACGACGGAGGACTGCGTTGCAGCGTGCCGGGGCGCGGGCCGAGGACCAACAGCACAACACCTGGTCAGGGGCCTGAAGATCACCAGGATGAGGCCTGAAGATCACCCTGGTGATCCCGATCACCATTCTGAGCACCCCTGCACTAGAGCATCCCGATGGAGGGTGATTGATAAGAAATAAAGTGATGATGATGAGATAATCTGGGATCACATCCTGCAATATAAAGCAGTGTGGAAGGGGCCTCAGAGAGCCTTCATCCACACGGGAATGATGGAACAAAGAGGCTTCATGGAGTAGGTAAGGTGGCTAATCATCATTGGATTGAACTGTGTACACCCATATGGACTATCTTATGAACTACTAGCTGTACCCGGCACGCGTTGCTGTGCCCTATTTTGGAGATGCGAGGAAGTCTGAGTATGTAAGGGTTGGAGCTGTTGTTAGTTATGGTGTTGTTGGGGTCATGGCTGTGTTGTGGGTTGTTTTGGTGGGTGGGATGTTGGAGTCCTGTGGAGATGTTGTTGTGTGGTGTTGCTGGCGTTCTGCATTGCTTGTGGATATACAATGTTTTTTGTCTTTCCGTCTGCTGTGTTGATGTAGAGGTTGATGTGTGTGTGGGTGGGGTACTTTGGAAGTGAGTGGAGGTACTTGAAATCCCATTATCCATGGTGTGTCCTCCTCTAATCTGCAGTCGGATGGAGTGTGGGTCATGGGGGGCATTGTTTGCCAAGTTTGGTCTTTATCGGTCTTGGTTCTGGGACACAGTGGTCTGTGGGGAATGATGGGTTTTGAAGTAGTACAAATCCCATTATCCATGGAGGTACTTCAAGTCCCATAATCCATGGTCCACCCTCCTGCAAACTGTAGTATAATGTAGCATGGGTCATAGGGGCTCTGTGTGCCAAGGTAGGTTACTGTAAATTCAGGCCATACACAGTGTCCCATGAGCTGAGGCCTAGTCAGGAACAGCAAGTTAATGAAGCCTTACTGTCAATTCAGGACATACACAATGTCCAATGAGCTGAGGGCTAGTCGGGAGAATCAAGTTAATGAAGCCTTACTGTCAATTCAGAGCGTAAACAGCATTCCATTAAGTGAGGCCTAGTCAGGGAAATTAAGTTAATGAAGCCTTACTCTCAATTTTGGATGTGGTCTGTGATTTGTAGGGGTGTAAATTTTCTGTGGGAAGTGAATTGGGTGTTTGTGTTTGTGCCTCAGCCCTTTGCCTTATCCTCCTCTGACAGTTTATTATGGGTTGGAATGTTCATGTTGGCTGGCCAGTACAGGAGATATGCAAATCCGCCCTTATTGGCAGCCAATCATGTTGTCGGAATGTAGAGGCTGGGAGAGTCGTTGGCAGCCCCGGAGGATGCTGGGAAATGTAGTTTATTTACTCGTTGTTTTGGGGGCCTTTTAGGTTTTGGGGGGAGTTTCTTTGCTACAAACGTACCTTGTCTGAGGCCTATTTCTGTTGGCAAGTTTGGTGTCTCTGCGTTGTAAGGTTTCTCTGTTTGGGACAGTCGTTCCATGACGACTCTTCCTTTATTTATATAGATAACCCGACAGTGGACTCCACATACGCTTGGTAGGAATACTCCTTTGGAGTTGTGCGTTTATGTTTATATTGTCACTTAAATTGGCATTTGAGCACAAGTAAAGCTACATGATTTTGGTAATGCTATATGATTTTGAATAATATACATGTGTGAATGAATACTTATATATTCACTACAATTGTTCCAGTGTGTTCACTTCAGTCACGTACACATAGCAATGGCTAGGAATATTTCTAGTAGCAACAATCACATTGTATATAGTTTGCTGTTGTTCTTGTTAATTGCCATCAAGTCAGCTTCAATCTTTGGCAATCCTTGAATCAGAGACCTTGAAGTCACCCTTTTATTAACAATTCGGCTCCGCTCTTGCAGTCTAAGGGCCATGACTTCCTTGATTGGATCTATCCATCTGTAATGTGCTCTTCATCTTTTCCTATTGCCTTCTACCTTGCCGAGTATTAATGACTTTTCAAGTGAATCATCTCTTCTCGTGCACTAGCCAAAGTATGGCAGTTTTAGTTTGATAATCTTAGTTTCTAGGGAAAGTTTTGGTTTGATTTTCTCTAGGACCTGTTGCTTTCTCCTTTTGGCAGGCCAGGGTATCTGGAGAACTCTCCTCCAACATCTTATTTCAAACAGGCTGGTTCTCTTCCTATCAGCTTCTTCAATGTCTAGCTTTAACAACAATACATATACATTGGAAATACAATGAGATGGAAAATCCTGACTCTCACTTTAGATACCCCTACTATATAAGACATGCCAAGGCACTACTTTTCTGTCCTTCTGGTAGCTTATACATATAGTAGGGGCATTTCTTTCTGTTTTGTTTTTAAAAATATGATAGCTTTGTCAAAACCTGTCAAGTTCTGCACTCAACCCCAGGGCACAGTCAGAACAAAAAATGATGAGGTTAGTTGCATCCAGGCATTTTCCTTCCCTAAGAATTGAAATGTTTTTAGAGGAGAAATGAGTAAACAATATCAATAAACCGAGGCAAGGCCACTGAGATATTCAAGGAGGTCTGGACCCAAGAGGCTTGGAGGTTCACATTAGTTATACAGCTAAAAGGTCTCTCATTCCATGTGTTAAACTGCTTGGACTATCTGTTATGGCAGTTTTCTATTGCATGTTTGCTGTTCAAAATATTACAGCTCATGTACATGTCCTATGCCCAATGAATATGAGGTTTAAATAAAATGTAAACAAAACCTATTAGCTAATATGTTTTTACTGTTTCTCAGCTGACATCCTTATCAATTTACTAATATTTCTCCTATTTTAACCCATATATTGTAGCACCCATGGGTCCGCCCGGGCCACGGGGGAGGGGTAATGCACCGGGGGTCCCGTTGGCATTGGGACCCGCACAGGCTGAAAGGGACTCGGAGGATGAGTTGGAAGGCCCAGAGCAAGATTGGTCAGCCGTGCCTTTGCCCAGTCCACCGGCAGAGAGTTTAGCCTGGGATTTCGAATGGGAGCATTCTCCCGGGAAGGAGCGGACCAGGTGGAGATGGGAGGCAGTGAAGCAGATAGCGGAGATAGTTATGAATTCCCAAATGGCCGAGGTTCCCAGGAGCTGGCCGAGCAGCAGATGGAGGCTAGCGGATGGGAAACTTCGGGTAGGCTAATTCTCATGAAGATAGCGATACTAGGCTGTAAGAGAGGGGCCGTTCTCATAACAGGCGCAGGGACATAGAGGAGGGCAGGAGGAGCTGGCATCTGTCCTAGACCGTCACCGTTCGGAAAGTAGAGACTGGAGGCGCGGGGCCTAGATCGTCGGGGTCCCGGCCGAGGGATTAAGTACGGCCCCGTGGGAACTGATCCTCAGTTCTCCGGCCACGTCTATACTGAATAGGCGCGGCGGGAGTGGGACCACAAGCTAACAGTGGTCATCAAGCCTTGCCTTGCCTTTGCCTTGTTTCCTGAGCCGCAGTGGTTTGCGGCACCTTGCCCTGGTTATTGATTCGCATTGGATTGCGAAACCTTGTCCTGTTTCCTGATCCGCATTGGTTTGCGGAGCTTTGCCACGCTTCAAGCTATTCGCTACGATACTTTGAACTATTTGCTTTATACTTTGAACACTTGCTTTCTATTGGACTATATACCTTTTGAACTGTTTTTATACTCAATAAAGTAGTTAGCCTTTGCTACGTCTCGTGTGTGTGTTAAAGGGGCAGTTCTAAGTCGGCGGTGTGACAGTTGGCCGGAGAACTCCTCGAACCCCTTCGCACCACGGACGTACCAGGAACCGCAGACAGCGCACCCAGGCTCCCATCGTCCCCACTGTTGCCATGGCTAACCTG
>JARBWK010000009.1:23276517-23305942 GCA_030556195.1 Anolis apletophallus | reverse complement strand
ATTTTATTTTATTTTTCCAAAATCTTCATTGTCTTGATATCACTTAAATAATTACCTGTTAAGGACTGTTATTGATATTTAAATATTGTCACCTCCTCATTTTCTTTCTCTTCTTTTTTTATTTATTTATTTATTATTTGTTATATTTATGTATACACATATACATATGTAACTATTAAGTTGTTTCAATTTATACATATATATATAAAGTCATTTCATTCTTTTTTCTTTAAATTATTATTTTTAAATATATACGGTATATAAATCTTTTATATTTATTTCATCTATTTTTATTATTAAAATGTATTATATATATATATATATATATATATATATATATATATATATATATAATTATTAAGGAACTCACTCTGCCCCCAGGGCTTGCTTTGAACGCATGCCTACTTGTTCAGTAGTGATTTAATGCATTCAGCTGCCAAGGAGCAGATGCAACTATCTTTAAGGTTGCATAGGTCAACAGCAAGCTAGACTATTAACAGTAAGGAGCTCACTCTGCCTACTTGGTCAGTAATGATTTAATGCAGTCAGCTTGCATGTGTCTTGTATCATAACATGTATATGTTAATTACTATTTATTATTCTTAATTTTATTTAGTTATTTAAAATTATTTATTTTGACCTTACCAAAATGGACACCAAGCCTAACACAAAATGGCTGCCATGGCCCCACCCCCAAGATGTCCACTCACCTCACCCAAATGGCAGCTGACACTCCACCCTGCAATGGTAGCCACCCTTTAAAGATGGTGGCAATGGCCCCACCCACAAAATGGCCACCTCCATGGCCCTGGCATGGCCATGAGGCCCTGAAGTGAAGAGGACAAGGGTGAGTCAGGGAATCCCACCCCAGGGCCCTTTTAAGAAGGAGCTGAGGCTAGCAGTGGGAACCTCCAACCTTTCAGTGAGCAAGTTCAGCAGCTCAGTGGTTTAACCCACTGTGCCACGAGGAGGGGACTTAAAATAATACTATGTTATAGGAAAGGGGGGGGAAATCAAAACGAAGCCCTCCATGCCTGGCTCACTGTCCAGGGAAGCCAGGAATAATTAAACTTAGATATAACTAAATTTAGCAGAGGCCTACGAAGGGCAAGGGGCCAGTTCAGCCTGGAAGTTGAACTCTGGGCCTCCCTCATGGCCTCTGCACAGACCTGGTGCTGCATGGGCTCCAAGGTGTTCCTCACTCAACGATGTCTTGATGCAGACTGAGGGAAGGGGCTGGCACCACTATGCCAGCCCCTCCTCCCTTCCAGCAGATTCTGCAAAATTAACCAATCTCTTCTTCGAGGGGAGGAGACAAAAATTGCTCCACCAGCCAACAAGTTGGATGGTGAAGTGTATAATGCTTGCTGAGATAGGCAAGATTACGTTGCAGTACAAGAAGCTGTGTGATTGGTAGTCAGTGGAATAATACCACCAGAATAATGTCACAAGAGGGAAAAGGAAGATGAGGAGCCTCTCCACAGTTTAATTTCCATAACTTGTGTTTTCGAGACACCCATGACTTGATGGTTCCACTGTAGCGTTGTGTACTAAAACAAGAGAACATGACACCTGGGCAATCCAAAGAGAAGTCATTTATTGGGCAATGAAACTACTTGCACAACTTTTAAGGGTTTTTGGACAATTTATTCTAGAATGATAAACTATCTAGCACAATGATTTTGCACATTGTGAAAAGGAGCAATGAAACCCAACTTCACTACTGGAAATCCTATATAGTCCCATCACTCTGGTTTCATAGGCCCCTTCCATACTATACAGTAGGCATGCTAAAATTGAAACGGAAATCTAATTGATTCGTTAGAAATCCGTAATTAATGGGACTTTTGTTGTTTTACGGATCGCTGCCCCGAACCAGGAAGTAGACTTCCTTTTACGGTCCGTGAGGCCAACAATTTGCGTTAGGATCGTTAGAAATTCTTAATTATTAATTAATTAATTATTGTACTACTCACTTCTCCCTATCTTCTCCCCTCATTTCCTTCCCGCCTTCATTCAGCTTCTTCTTTTTCCCGCATTTCTATGGGGAACTGGAAGTGACGCTGCTGCTAGGTAGAGGCAATGCATTCTGGAAAGTGATTCACACACACACACACGCGCACGCTTCTCCTCCTCTCTCTCCAGGGCCCCCCCCTCCTTCTCTTCCCCGTTGCTCTGCTGCCATGCATGCCCCATCGCAGGGGCCTGATTCACACACACACAAGCACGCCGCACGCTTCTCCTCTCTCTCCAGGCTTCCCCTCCTTCTCTTCCCGTTGCTCTGCTGCCATGCATGCCCCATCGCAGGGGCCTGATTCACACACACACGCCAAGACGCACGCTTCTCCCTCTCTCTCCAGGCTTCCCCCTCCTTCTCTTCCCCGTTGCTCTGCTGCCATGCATGCCCCATCGCAGGGGCCTGATTCACACACACACACGCGCGCGCTTCTCCTCTCTCTCCCGGCGCTCTCTCAGATGCTTCTCTTCCCCGTTGCTCTGCCTTGCCCCATCGCAGGGACCAGCTTCAGCCCTCCAGGTACGTGTTTTGGACTTCAACTCCCACCATTCCTCACAGCCTCAGGCCTCTTCCTTTTCCTCTCAGCCTGGGCAAACTTGGGCCCTCGCTCCTCAGGATCGGGGTGAGAGAGGCAGCGAGGAGCGGCGGGGGCTCCTCCTCCTTTTCTTTGCTGCTTCCAAGAATAGAAAACCCCTCCCTCCCTCCCTTCCTCCTTCCCTCCCTCCTTCCTATTTGGAGAGTCCCATCTAGAATTCAGTGTGGTTTATTCAAGTTTGTTTACAACTCCCAGAAATCCCAGCCAATTTACCAGCTGTTAGGATTTCTGGGAGTTGTAGGCCAAAACCATCTGAAAGCGCATGCTCTGGCATACAATTTCTAGCAATTTCGTTAGTACTTAAGTTACATTTCCGAAAATTTTGGGAATTTTTTGTAAGTCTTTGATATACTAATCAAAAAAAATCCCCCATTTGATTTTAGAATCGCCATTTTTCGATTTGTTATCATGCCTACTATACAGCAGTGTTTCCCAACCTTTTTTGAGCCGCAGCACACTTTTAACATTAAAAAAATCTGGGGGCACACCACCAACCAAAATGACACAAAATGACACTCTAACACAGTAAAGAATGGTTGGGGGATGGTGGCCTGCTGGGAGAGCTGAAGCTGGTAGGAGGGGGCGGAGCCAGGCCGCACCATGCCCCGCCCCTTCTCCCAGCTTTAGCTTTCCCAGAGCTTTTCCAGCCTTGAGGGGGCAATGCCAAGCCAGCGGTGGCAGAGCCAGCACAATGCTGGCTTGGCACTGTCCCCTCAAGCCTGGAGAAGCTGTGGGAGAGCTGAAGCTGGGGGAGGGGGCGGAGCCAGGCCACACGGAGGAGGAGGAGCATGAGCGGTGGACGGGCTTCAGTGGGCGGGGCTCCTCCTCCATGCAGCTTCAGCGAGCGAGGGGCGAGAGTCATAGTGGATTGGAGGCTGGCTAGGGAAACGGCCGAATGAGGCAGCACCCCGGCCTCTTCTTCTTTTTCTTCGCCACCCCCTGGCCCTTCCTCCTCCCCCCCCAAGAAGCAGGAGTTCGGCAGGAGGAGGGGGGAAGGAAGGGGGTCAGAGAGCTTTTCTCACAGCACAGCAGGAGGTCCATCACGGCACACTACTGTGCCGCGTCACAGCAGTTGGGAAACACTGCTATACAGGATCTGATCCCAGATTATCTTCTTATCCCAAATTATCTGGCAGTGGAGACTGATAAAATCCAGTTTAAAGCAGATAATCTGGGATTTGATCCTGAGGTATAGGGGAAGTATAGAAGGAGCCTAAGATTCTGAATGTATATTTTCATCCAATTTAGGAAACCCAGTGCATGAAAAGCATGGAAAGTAGTTGTTAGCGTTTGGTTTTTAACTAAGCTTGCCTAGTTTCAAGATGAAATGATACCAAAAAAAATCAACATACATCGCATTATCTTACCTGCCTGGTTGATCACCTAGCATCATGGGGGCTTCAAGATGAACATCAAAAGTACATCCTTATGTTTGTTTTATATATTATTTATTTATTTATTTATTCGATTTGGTATACTCAGGGCCGTAGCCAGGATTTTGTTTCTGAGGGGCTGAGTTTGGTTCGGGGCTGAGACTGGGTGGAAGAGGGTCTACCCTAGCAAATCTTCTGTATTGTTATCCCAATAACCCCATTAATGTGGGATATAATGAGCATGGTGATCAGATCACGATATGAATAAACATAACAGTTTAAATAATGTACCAGTACGGCCTTTTCGCGGACCACCCTGAGAATTTCGGGGGGGGGGGGCTGAAGCCCCCTTAGCCCCCCCCCCTGGCTACATGCCTGGGTATACTGCTCTTTCCGGAGTCCAGAGCGGTTCACAAGATAAAACCGGATAAAAGCACATAAAACACATAACAGCATTGTAAAACCAAGTACAAACCCCGTTCCCCCATTAAAATCCCAGCAGACAACAATAGTACAGATGGCAGGTTGCGGCAGGGCGGCAGGTTATGGCAGGCATCAGCCTAAACAGCCAGGTCTTCACCGACTTACGAAATGCCATCAAGCCCCGTAGAGCTCGCGTCTCCGCAGGCAACGAATTCCAGAGGCATGGTGCGGCCACTGTGAATGACCTCTGCCGTGTACTCGACAACCAGTAGGTCTTTATATTAGGTACCTCCAGTAGATTAAGCCCCTCTATACGCAGTGATCTACTGGGTATGTATGGGGTAAGCCGCTCCTTCAGGTACACTGGCCCCAAACCATATAAGGCCTTAAAAGTCAGAACTAACACCTTGAAGGAGACCCAGAATTCAATAGGCAGCCAGTGCAGTTCGCGCAGGAGTGGGGTGACATGAGCAGATCTTGGGGCTCCTGTGAGCAGACGTGCTGCTTTGAGACTGGGTGAAAGAGGGTCCACCCTAGCAAACCTTTTGTATTGTTATCCCAATAACCCCATTAATGTGGGATATAATGAGCATGGTGATCAGATCATGATTTAAATGCACATAACAGTTTAAATAATGTACCAGTAAGGCCTTTTCGCAGACCACCCTGAGAATTTCGGGGGGGGGGGGGGCTGAAGCTCCCTTAGCCCCCCCCCCCTGGCTACATGCCTGGGTCGCATGTAGATGTTAAATAACAGCGGGGAAAGGATGGCCCCCTGAGGAACTCCACAATGTAAGGGGGAGCCCTCGAAGACTACCCCTCCCCACTTCACTCGCTGCTGTTTAATGTTTGTTGTTTTTCTTCTGTTATGTTGCTTTTGTTATTATTTTGTTGATATGCATTTTAATGTGAGATGTTTTAACTGTTTTGGTGGGCTTGGCCCCATATAGGCTGCCCCTAGTCCCTTTGGGGAGATGGCGGCAGAGTATAAAAATAAAGTTGTTGTTGTTGTTGTTGTTGTTAGTAGCAGCAGCAGTAGTATTAGTATTACTATTATTATGCTGTGTTACAATTCTACGAGTTTTCCCAATTTTAAAAAATACAAATCCATAATGGTTGTCTTCAGCACACTATAACCACAATATGATTTGAATTAGACTTTAGCAAAAGTATTTCCCTTTAAATGAAATGAAGCCATGGGTAGTTGGTTATCCTAAATAAATTTCATGTTTAACATCCCCCACAAAATCCTTTCGGTAAAAATTGTTCGGAATCTGTTTCTTCTGCTTAGTCCTGACTATCAAGGCAAAAACATTTTTTCCAGTTTCAGGCAATGTGCAATACTATGAAACCAATATAAAAAGTGAATCTGAGCTTAGCTGGTATGCAAAAACATTTTTTGTTTCAGGCAATGTGATGAAACCAATTTTTGAAAAATTTAAAAAACGTACAAAAGAAAAAGCTCTCTTTTTAAATGTCAGGGAGTTTTCAAGAGCAATGACTGTTCTGCTTGGCTTTCCTGTAGTTATATTTGACATTTCGAAACAGTTATAATTGATTCTATCACTGAATGATTACCTGTCAAGGATGAAGTTTATTCTGTTTTTAAGTAAGCTTACCTTTACGAATAGAGTTTTGTCCTCATTCTGTTAGAATTATCTCGTAAGTGCTTTGTGCTTGTATTTACTTTTATAATTAGTTAAGTACTCTAGCTAAATATGGATTAGCATTTAAAGAATCTTAGGTTTGTATTTTTATTATTTAAGTTTGCTCTTGCATTATCTTAATATACACAGAGATATTTAATTCACATAAATCCATCTGTAGGCATTGAAAAATAATGCAAACAATACCAAACAGTCCTAAACCCCATCTAGACTATTATATAAAATCCAGATTATGTACTTCGAACTGGATTAAATTTATTTATTTATTTATTCGAACTTGTTCGCTGCCACTCCCAGCCAGCTCGGGGCGGCTCACATACCAATCACAATAAAACAATTAAAACATCACATTAAAACAGCATCAAACACATTAAACAGCATCAACAATAAAACAGCATTAACAACAGAAGGGGAATCCAGCAATTGTTCAGGACCCAAAAGCTTGTTGGAACAATAGCGTCTTGCAGGCTTTCCGGAATGCTGGAAGGCTCTGAAGGGCACGGGTTTCGGAGGGCAGTGCGTTCCAAAGAACCGGGGCTATGATTGAAAATGCCCTTCTCTGTGTTGCTGTCAGGTGATATGCTTTAATACTTGGTACAGCAAGGAGATTTTGTTCCTCAGAGCGTAAGGATCTGGTGGGACAGTATGGGATAAGGCGGTCCCTTAGGTACACTGGCCCCAGACCATTCAAGGCCTTAAATGTCAAAACTAACACTTTGAAGGTAATCCGACATTCAACAGGGAGCCAGTGCAGTTCCCGCAGGATCGGTGTGATATGGCAGCTCGTTGGGACTCCCGCGAGCGGCTGAGCTGCGGTGTTCTGCACCAGCTTAAGTTTCCGGATCACTGACAAAGGAAGGCCAATGTAGAGAGCGTTACAGTAGTCCAACCTTGAGATGACCGTAGCTTGGACCACTGTGGCCAGGTCGTGCCAGGAAAGATAGGGGGCCAGCTTCCTATCCTGACGGAGATGGAAGAACACAACAACAAAACTGTACCCACGAAGGGTTCAATGTAATAAATCACAAAATCAATGGTTCATCAAATAATATTATATTGAATATCATATAGTATCAAAGTCACAGAAAGACTTACAAAATAAAGCAGGGTATATATAACAAACCCAAATGAAATCCCACGCAGGGGTTAATGCTTGTTATCACTCAATATCCCTCGCAGGGGTTAAGTCCACATCTATATATTGTATTGCTAAAATAGCATGTTTTGAAATCATATGTCATAAAGAGTCCATAAATTATACTCATCCCTGGTGGGGAGAATAAGGAATGAAGGACGCCGAGGAGTAATTAGTCCCCTCAAAGTGGATTGGTCAGGCCGACGGAGTCGCCATGCGTATTGAAAGGCCCAGACTTTTACCTTCAAATCCACCGAATTTCCATGGGGCTCAGTTGCGCCCCCTGTTTGGCGAACATCTTTATGGCACATCTCGAAGATAAATTCATATTTTCTCGAACTCATAACCGCTTCTCGGCTCAAGTCAAACTATACAGTCGTTTCATTGATGATTTATTTCTAATCCTACATCATGATACCAATATTGCAGATTTTCTGGAATGGATGGACACCTGGCACCCGTCATTATCATTTACTGCCACCACAAGCATTGAAACTGTGGATTTCCTAGATGTGACCGTCATCAATGTCAATCAAAAATTAAAAATAAGGGACTATAGAAAGACTGTGAAGAAGAATAGCTATCTACATTTCACGAGTCATCACACTCATGCCTTACGCTACAATCTCCCATTCTCTCAATTTCTTCGCATTAAAAGGAATTCTTCATTCAGGGACGATTACGCACAAGCAGCAGACAGGTTAACATCGGATTTCATGGAGAGAGGATACCCGGCCACCATAATACAGAAAGCCAGGATGCGAGCTGAAAGCCACCCTAGATCATCTCTATTCACCACCAAAAAGAAAGAAGACATAGATAGAGTAGTGTGGCCTGTCACCTACACGCCCCACTCCAACTGCCTGACTAAGATTGTCAAACAATATTGGCCGCTTTTGAAAGATATCCCGAGCCTATCCAAATTTCCTTTAGTTGCACATAAGCGCACCCGCAATGTGAAAGACTTAATAGTACACTCTCATGGACATAGACCACCCACCAGGAGCATTATGCGTCCTGGCATGAAACCTTGCTCCCATTGTTCTGTATGTGCCAATGTCTCCCAAGACAAAGAAATTTACAGTATCTCTAAAAACAGAACCTTCAAAATCAGAGATTATGGGACCTGCGCTTCTAAATCCGTCATTTATGGGATCTCTTGTGGGTGCTCATTGATTTACGTGGGGATGACTTCGAGGGAGGTACGGACCCGTTTTATTGAACACAGAAGTAAAATTCATAAAGCTTCTGAGGATTCCATGTTCTATAAACATTGCAAGGATAAGAAACATGAGGCTTCCTCTTTAAAACTCATGATCTTACAACAAATAAGACCGAATTCTTACCAACATACTAATGATTTACTGAGAGCAGCTGAAATTAAATGGACACTCCTCCTCGACACTGAATGGCCACCAGGGATGAGTATAATTTATGGACTCTTTATGACATATGATTTCAAAACATGCTATTTTAGCAATACAATATATAGATGTGGACTTAACCCCTGCGAGGGATATTGAGTGATAACAAGCATTAACCCCTGTGTGGGATTTCATTTGGGTTTGTTAAATATACCCTGCTTTATTTTGTAAGTCTTTCTGTGACTTTGATACTATATGATATTCAATATAATATTATTTGATGAACCATTGATTTTGTGAAAACTGTGTGGGTACAGTTTTGTTGTTAGCTTCACAGCCCTCGAGCTCTGTTTAATACTGGAGATGGAAGAACGCCACTCTGCTGACAGTGGAGATGTGGGACTCCATTGACAGCTGAGGATCTAAGGTAACACCAAGGTTTTTTACTGACGACGACGGACATAATGTCACGCCGTCCAGGGTTGGAAGCTGAACATCCCCATCACCTGGACGGCCCAGCCATAGGATCTCAGTCTTCGCTGGATTCACCTTCAACCTACTGGCTCACAGCCATCCAGTAATGGCCTCAAGGCAACGATGGAAATTATCGGGTATGGATTCGGGCCGGCCCTCCATCCTCAGAATGAGCTGAGTGTCATCAGCATACTGATGACACTCAAGCCCGAAGCTACGTACCAGCCAAGCAAGTTGTCACATGTAGATGTTAAATAACAATGGGGAGAGGATTGGCCCCTGGGGAACCCCACAATATAAAGGGGAGCCCCCGGAGACAGCCTCACCCCTCCTCACTCGCTGTGACCTGTTCCAGAGGAAGGAGGACAGCCATTTCAGGACTGTCCCCCTCGCCCCGGTCCTGGCAAGACAGTGAGTAAATGGCTGTGTAGACTCATATAATCCAGTTCAAAGCAGATAATATGAATTATCTGGCAGCGTAGATCCAGCCTCAGTTTCATAATTAGTTTCATACTTAGCATCACCAGTGTTCCTATAGGAGGCCACCTATAGACCTGGACATGTGAAGAGCCTTTGAGAGGAGGGTCAGACAAAGCAGGCTGAAACATCCTCAATAGAGTTATAGGTCAGCTCATCTCTCCCTTCAGATATCCAAAATGATTATGTGATGATGGACATTTGGCTAGCCCTGTTCTTCACCTCATCACAGCAGGATCTTCATGATAGCCTTTATGGGGATTGCACATTGATGACAGGGCTTGTTTATATTGATCAGAAAACCTGGATGTACTGCAAATTCACAGTGCACAGTAATGTCTGATGTGTATCCTTGGTTTTCTTGTCTGGCAATCTTATCATAAAGGCCAGGTGAAGCATCCTCTTTCGCCTGGCTTCCAGCAAGGAACAGAGAGCATCAGTGCAAATCTGTCACCTTGTGCACAGCTCCCTCTCCACAACACTTTTCCAATCACAGGGGGAAAGTTTTGCCTTTGCATGGAGGCCCCGTGCTGGCTCCATTACAGCAGGCACAACATAGGAAGCCTCCCATGTTAGGGTAAAAGTGTCTGGTGATACTTTCACTCTGATTGTGAGTGAGGCCTCTGCCAGATGTCACACGACATTGTGTGATGTCTGGTATTGAGCTCTGTCAATTATATAGGGTGAAAGTATCCTAGGATGCTTCTTTCACCACAGCTAATGAGGTCATTAATGCAACAATGCCTCACTTTTAGCAAAGATAGGGAATATTTTAGAGTTTGCTAGAAATTCCAGAGTATCCCAGGGCTTCATGGCAGTCTGGACAGCTAGGCTGCATTTGTTTTGGACAAATCTCTGTCCAGACAGAAACTACTTACTTTATCTTTTCTCTGTACTGATTAGTATAGGGGAAAATGGATAGCTCATCCTTATGTCACCACTGCTCTATATCAGCCACAGAGCTCTATCCGAGCATGTGGCTGTCGCAGTCACATCCATGTCTGGATTACCCATAAGGCCAACGAGGCACAAACGGGGGGGCCAGATCACGGACCAAAAAAACCCCCCAAACTGGTCTGCGGCCTTCTTTCCCCCTTTCTCATGCCCCTCCTCGCTCCTTCTCCCAGCAAAGTCCCCTCCATCTCTTTCTCTCTCTCACGCTCTCTCTCTTGTGTGCGCCTTTGGAGTGAGTTTGTACCCGCTGCACTCTCCCCAAGCCTCCCGACTCCCAAGGAGACCTTTAGAGTACAGCGGAGCTTTCCAGCCAGTGGGAATGGGGACCTTGGAGGTGACAAGAGGTTGGCTTACAGGGGGTATAATTCCAAACTTTGGCCTAGGGTGCAAAAAAGTGTTAATCTGGGCCTGGTCACATCTGCTGATTTCAGAACAGGTCATCAAGGAGGGAGGGGTAAATCTCACTGGCACCCCATTCTGACAACAGTAGGCATAACATAACATGGTTAGACACCCTTATTGAGCTCTGTGCCATTAGGCATCTAATGATAGTGACATGGAGGATGAGACGATAGCCCAGTCGTTCCTGGACCATCTTTTTATGAGCCTCAGATTCAGCATATATAAACTAGAGTTGCTCCAGACAAGAATCACACCAAAGTGACCTATGCAATTCAGCCTGACATACCAGGAACTGCAGTTTATGTCATGCATTTTTAATGTTATTATCAGTATGTATCGTGCATTCACCTCATATGACTGTGCTTAATTTGAGTGAAAACCGAGGAAGGGTAAACAGGTGATTTTTAAAGAAAGTGATAACTGTTTGAATAGATGATTCCAATTGCAAGAAATAACTACATTTGCAACAAGGACTACTGTTTCTTTGGTCATATTGGAGGAAAATGGGGTCTTTGAATCTGGTCTGATAGACAAATGTAGAATTTTCTCACACTACTAGGAGAATACTAATTGATGAGTTACTAAAATATGCTGTGGACATGTCCTTGTGGCTGTGAGTTGTCTTGTTGATAGCCCCCTCTATTCTTTACTGGACTTCCTCAGGTCTGTCACTTGATTCTGGGAACAATTTAAGATTACTACCTAAATATTTTCTTGCTGCTGCTGCATTTTTTGAAAATGTATATTTTATTTGTTTGTTTGTTTGTTTGTTCAATCTTATATTCCACCCCTCCCGGCCGGCTCGGGGCGGTTTACATACATGTTAAAATGCACTGTGAGACAGTGGTACATCATAAAACAACAAGAATAAAAGTTGCAAATGGTGCAACAACAGTAATAGTAGACAGTTACAATCTCCAGGGGCATCAATCAAAGGCAATTCTGAACAGTGCAGTTTTGCAAGCCCTCCGGAAATAAATAAATGTATTTATTTATTTACTTTGCTTCTAGACCGCCTCTCTCAGCCCGAAGGTGATTCGAGGCGGTGTGCAAATGGCAAAAACTGCCCAAGACAAACATATCAACAATTATCAACACAATTCCATCATAGACAAATTAGCACTTAACATTAAAAACACAATATCAGCGTCTCATTATTAAATCGGTTTCCAATTGCATCGTCGTCGTTCCATAGGTCTCTATTTGATAATCATAGTACATCTGCAAATGCCCGGTCAAACATCCAGATCTTGACCTTCTTGCAAAATGTCAGGCGGGAGGGGGCTGATCTGATGTCATAAGGAAGGGCGTTCCAAAGCCGAGGAATATAGTCCAAAATAAGTATAGTCCAAAATAAGTCATAGCTACATCTTTTACAATTCCTGATTGTTCTGATTTTTTATCTTGGTATATATTGGTTAATGTATGTGCTTTATTCCTTTAGATTTTGATGCACATAACAAGGAATGCACTATTTGATTTGAAACCCAATAAAAATATTATTAAGTATGTTGCAAGTACCTAAGGTTCTAAAAGTGCCGATTGAAAGTTATTTAAGAATGTATAAATATTTTTCTTTTGAAAAAGTGTCTCCATCTATGCTACAATTTGCCTTTTTTAAAGTCTCCATCGACACTATGTCAAGGTTTTTCATAGCTTGATTGCCTCACAGAAGGGCATCTTACTGAACTGACTCATGGGGCTGATATTTGTCAAATACAATTTTTTTTATATAAAACTTCAAATGTCAAATATTGCCATAGTAATTGAGAACTTGGAGGTTCCATAAATGTTCAGGGACAGCATTCATGACAGACAGCTTCCAAGGATTGTTCACAGTGCCAGTTTATTTCAGCATTATCTGCGAACATATTTAAATGAAGGATTTATTTAGCAGTTTAGGTCTTAAGTCTTAGGCTAAATCCATCCAGAGAGAGAGCACCTGATGAATAGCCATATTCTTGAGCAAAGTAACTAGAAATGCAATTGGTGAAATTACTAGTGTAGCAGCAAATTCAGAGTCCCAAAACTCTGTAGGCAATACCTTTTACCTCAGGCGGCGCTTCCGTGCGAGCACAGGGATCGATGAACAACGCGACAATCCTTACTATTGAACAATGAAGCCAACTTTTATTTAGAGGACATCAGCTGACGGGTTCGTCCCGGCAGAACAAGCTGCTAATGGGCAAGAGCCCAGTACATTCTAAGCATTCAGGTTTTATACAAGCAATGGCGACAAAGCCCATTGTCCCGCCCTTCTTTATCCCCTGGCATTGGCTGGCATACATCAACTTATTTCATCATCCAATTAAACAAAGCATTCTTTAGCATTTCACTCCTATTTGTTAAAAGTCATTGCGCAGATATTAATTCTGTTTCACAGGCTACCTTATCTACTTTAGATGCAGCATGTACTATAGTTGCAACAAATCTACGCCGCTTTCCCGGGAAACCAGCCAAGGGAAAGCTTTCACTTGCCATGCGCATTATCTAACCATTCAGAATCATTGTAAACAATCGCACATGGCTGGTATTTGACCAATCCAAGCCGTTCGTATCTAAAGGGCACATGATGTTCTCTGGCAAATCACTGCTTGTGCCTCTATACCAATCAGAGTAGCTTATTTCCGTCATTTCTACTTGGCAAGCTACTCCGTTACTCCAAAGCCTATACTGAGCAGCACTTTCTCCTAGCCTGATTTCTGCTAAAAGCATCAATTTCTCCTTCACTAGAAATAATGGATTATCTATAAGACCACAATGCTTTTTTGTGTAGTGTATTCAAATGTAAACGTTTCATTTTAATTCATTAAGAGATTTATTCTCAAGATTTTGTTCATGACAAGACTCATTCATAAAGTATTCAGTTTTGCTGTAGCAATAGAGTTGACCTAAGACATTTTTTTCATTAAACAGAGAAGAAAATGGCTTTCCTTCTTCACTCGAGTCAATTTACACAATACCCACATTCAGAGAGGAGGCAGAGAAGTCAACAAATACCTTCTCTACCTTGGCAGTAAGAATATGGAGTTAGGAGAGGCTGCTTGTAAGGACTCACCCATTTTAGCAGGCCGAGGCCTAAGTAGCAGTTTGGCCTCCCTGGTAAGATAGAATATCTAGAAAAGGGGGAGTGGCTTGGAGCCTCTCCAGAGAGAGAAAGAGCGCTGCAGGGGAGTGGCTCAGAGTGAAGGGGAGGGGCCAGCTGACTTAGGAGAAAAAAAGTGTGGCTTTTTCAGTCAGAGGGAACTTGGCTCTTGTGAGAGCAGGAGAGGGGACTTGGCTCTTGTCAGAGCAATGTCAAAGTCCAGTGTGTGAGCAGTCAGCAAGACAGGGAGTGTCTTAGAATCGCTGACAGGAGAAGTCTGTGGAAAGCTGGCAGAAGGAAAATCAGTCAGCAGACTTACATCTCTTAGGATAAGAGATGGGCTCACACTTGGGGACAACTAACTAGGTTTAGTTAGTGGAAGGAACCTCACTACTAGTTTTAATATTAGAGTGAGGGAGTATTTTGCCAAGTGGTGAAAGACATTACACCTGTCTAGTCCTGTATCCAAGGTTTGAGATACAAGTTTTATGAAACCACCAAGCTATTGTGCTTCTCTTGAAAACTATTTACGCTTCTGTGCCTTTTAAAGTTACCTGTTCCAACAATAAACCTTTTCATCGTTAACTTTTAAAGAAAAGCCTTTCTTGTGCCTCTAGAAGTAATTTAACAGCTCCACTTGTGGTGACAGTTCCAGCGTTTTGGCGGAATTTTATTTACCTCAGTACTTCTCCCAGCCCTTGTTAGTAAAAGAGCCAAGGCTGGTGCAGTGTGTTTTGATCTATACAAAATCCTAAAGGCTATTATCTTTAGGTTGGTAGCAGCGATACTCAAGTGGTCCAAGCCCAAGTCTTTACATTTTGGTGGCAGCGGTGGGATCTAAAATAGAAGGGTCCACCCTGCCCCAAGGTTCCCAAAGGCCAGGTCGCCACACTGATCTTTCCTGACATCTTGTTTTTGAGATGGTTGTCTTGGCTTGCTTAATGGTAGGGCCAGCTTTTTCAAGGAACATCTCTTTGGCGGTGAGAGTATAACTTGCTTCATCTTCATTTTATTGTTACAATAAAACATTGTTACAATATAATTACAACAGGAAATCCCACAATATCTGCTTTGAAATGAATTATCTGAGCCCAGACTGCCATATATTCCAGTTCAAAGCAGAAAATGTGGGGTTTTATACAACTATGTGGAAAGCACCTGTGTAGAAGGGCCCTTAGTTGCTGTATTCCATGTGGAGTAAGATGTTAAGTATCTTGTATATTTTCCTTTTATTTATATAAGATATTACAGTAATCTGTGCATGGACACTGTGAACTATCCAATCTGTTTTCTGTCTTGGAAACATTTTCCTTTTAATTTGTCTGAGAAGACATCTCTTCATATCCTCACAGTTTTCTTCACATTGCGGAGAATCCTGTGAAGCACTCTAATTTCATATGGGACATGGCAGTACCTGAGAATATGCCTAAAATACCCAAAACACAAACATTAGTAGCTCTGAAATACAGAAAAGCATATGGTAGAGGGCAATCTCTCTTTCAGGATAGCTTTTCTGCCATTGATCATATCTGAGGCCCCCTCGACACTGCCGTATAATCAAGATAATCAAAGCAAATAATTCACATTATCTGCTTTGAACTGGATTATATGAGTCTACACTGCCAGATAATCCAGTTCAAAGCAGATAATCTGGATTTTATATGGCAGTGTAAAAGGGGCCTGAGAAACCCTTTGGAGTTCCTCTCAGTCTATAACTGATCCAGCTATTTGAATATAATTGTGTATCAGATAGAAACAGGGCATCCAAACAACCAAATATATGGAGCCTGGGAACAAGTATACATCTATACATGACTCAGAAGTAAGGAAAACTGAATTCATTGGGATTTACGCTCAGGTAAACTAAAGTCTAGCCTCTGCAAACAATCATGAAACATCTTGACTCAAAAACGTATGACATTCCTCCACTTTTTTTTTACTTCAAACAGATTTATTAACAAAGTTTGAAGAGCTTAATCATTTTCCAAGTAAAAATGTTGCCTCTGGGAGTCAAATGCTTTCTGTTCTGAGCCAGACCTGTCTTGCGTGTGTTCCAGATACCATAGCTTTTGACATTCTGGTGGGAATTCTTTGCAACATGCCGTTTTTATTATAGCTAGGAATTACTGGATCAAATGTTGATGCAAAACCTCATCCTAAAAAAAAATAATTAAGAATGGATTTTTAAAAGAGAAAAAAACATTTATTTTATTTTACTAGAACCATTTGTTTCTCATTTGGAATGTTTCAGATTTCACATTGTTCTGTTTCATGAGTCCCCCTCCACTCCCTTTGCTTTGATCACAGCAACTTCCATACTAAGTTTTGTGATTGGACTTCCCTAGTGGGGAAAACACCATTTTGCCTTTATATATGAGATGATAGGAGACAACATCTGAGGCTAGAAAAAAGAAAGGTTGTTGACTACTCTCAGCTGGCTTCTGAAGGACTGACTTTGTGGGACTATTCATACCTAGTAATAAGAAATCTACTGCTATCTATAGGATTTTTCCTTATAGTATTGAAAGGAGTGTTTTTTGTGACTGATGGGTCAATGCATTCCTCCATGAAGATAGCAACATATATGCTATAGCCCCCCATGGCAAACTATAACCTGTTTCGCACATACACATACCAGATGGAGATCAAACAAAATGAGAAACATAATACAACAGATCATTTTTATGGTCAAGGGAAAGGATGTTCCCACACTTCTACCAGAGTGCTATAGGGGAGTGTTTTTCAACCTTTTTTTTTTTTTAGCTGCAGCACATTTTTTACATTTACAAAATTCTGGGGCACACCACCAACCAAAATGACACAAAATGACACTCTAACACAGTAATACATATAGTTAATATTTTTTAAAATGTATTTATACACTCAGTGTGAAACCTGGGCCTGTTCCGATGAACACAACATAGATATCCTGGCAGGAATGGCAGAAAGACACACACGAAGCTCTTGCTCGACAGCTGTCAATCTCTCTCTGTGTTTAGTTTTTATCGCAGTCAAGCTAGAGAAGCTCATCTCACACAGATATGTGGTTGGAAACGGGAGCAATGTCAAAATAGACCAACAGAAAATACTGGAAGGGTTTGGTGGGCATTAACCTTGAGTTTTGGAGTTGTAGTTCACCGACATCCAGAGAGCACTGTGAACTCAAACAATGTTGGATCAGGACCAAACTTGGCATGAATACTCAATATGCCCAAATGTGAACACAGATGGAGTTTGGGGAAAATAGACCTTGACATTTGGGAGTTACAGTTTCTGGGATTTATCGTTAACACACAATCAAAGAGCATCCTGAACTCTTGCAACAACGGAATTGAACCAAACTTGGCATATTGAACTCTCATTACCAACAGAAAGTACTGAAAGGGTTTGCTTGGGAATTGACCTTGAGTTTGGAAGTTGTAGTTCACCTACACCCAGAGAGCACTGTCGACTCAAACAATGTTATGTTATGTTGTTATTTGTTTTCTATCCAGAATCACAATGTTGGAAGGAGGCTCACCACTTTAAGGTCCCTAAAACAGGCATGGGAAAACTTCAGCCCTCTGGGTGCTTTGGACTTCAACTCCCACCATTCCTAACAGCCTGAGGCCCTTTCCTGCTTAAGTGGCTGATGGGGAAAAAGGAAAAGGGCCTGAGGCTGCTAGGAATGGTGGGAGTTGGAGTCCAAAACACCTGGAAGGTCCAAGTTTGCCCATGCCAGCTTTCAACAAAGACCTCCTCCTTCCCTTCCCCTTCATGCCCTTTCTTCCCCCTCCTGCCAAACACTTACTTTTTCTTCTCCACTCGGGCTCCCTTCTTCAGGAGGGGAGGGAGAAAGACATGACCCGTGCGGGCGTTACTGCGCAAACTCGCCCCATGTCTTCCTTCCCCCCCCCTCCTGAACATGCTCACGCTGCCCCCTCGGATCAAAATGGCAGCAGCGTGAGCAAAGCGAGGCAAAGCGAGCAGAGCGAGGCTGGGAAGAAGGGAGCCCGAGTGGAGAAGAAAAAGTGTTCGGCAGGAGGGGGAAGAAAGGGTATTGGAGGTTCCAATTTCCCACGGCACACCTGATGATCGCTCACGGCACACCGGTTGGGAAACACTGCTATAGGGCAGGGCTGTCCAACTGGTGGCCCTGGGGCCGTACACGGCCCCCCAGCCCCTTCCCTACGGCCCCCTATCCTTTTAAAAAAGAAATTGGCTGTTTAAAATTTTTTAAAATTTATTTTGAATTTTTTTAATATTATTTTTTAATATATTTTTTTCGCGGAAGGGAGGGGCGGGGCAGGGAGGAGGAGGAGCAGGCTCCCTCCTCCTCCATTTTTTTCACGGCGAGGAGGGGCGGGGGCAGGGAGGAGGAGCTCCGGAGATGGCACACAGCCACGGCGGAGAACCGTGCCGCGCCACCTCCTGCTCCTTTTCGCGGGTGCCCCCCCCTTCCTTCCTTCATTCACTCCAGCGATCACACTCACATCTAGTTTACTTGCAAGCCCATCTGTATATAAACCTCACTTCTTCCTAAACCTTTACAGTGATGGTGACTCAAACTGGATTATGCAAATATTGATACCTGAGCAGAGAAAGGGAAAAATCAAAACCAACTACCATGAGAAATAAAATTCCAGTTTTGTAAATTTCCAGTTTCAATCCTTTCTAAATAAGCACTGAAAGGAATGCAAATTAAGGTTCCTGTTATTGGCTGAGTCCCCTCCGCCTTGGCCACGCCCCCTTCCCTTTCCTCTCTGCCTAAACTAGAAGAGGAGGATGAGACGCCATACAGCCCAAAAAACTTACAACAGCCCAGCATTTTCTCTTGATGTTTTGCCCACATCTATGGCAGGCATCCTCAGAAGTTGTGAGGTCTGCTGAGGGTGGGAATATAGGGGCAGAAATATAATAATAACAGTAATGAATGTATTTAATTTGAAATAAGGGGGAGATGGGGATGGGAATATAGGGGCAGAAATATAATAATAACAGTAATGAATGTATTTAATTTGGAAATAAGGGGGAGATGGGGATAGGAATATAGGGGCAGAAATATAATAATAACAGTAATGAATGTATTTAATTTGGAAATAAGGGGGAGATGAGGATGGGAATATAGGGGCAGAAATATAATAATAACAGTAATGAATGTATTTAATTTGGAAATAAGGGGGAGATGGGGATGGGAATATAGGGGGCAGAAATATAATAATAACAGAAATGAATGTATTTAATTTGGAAATAAGGGGGAGTTGGGAATGGGAATATATGGGGCAGAAATATAATAATATTGTATTTAATTTGGAACTGAGGGCTGTTTTGCTGAGGTGGGCTCCTTTCTTCCTTCTTCCTTGCTTTAATTCTTGCTTTTATGTTATTTATTTATATTTATTTCCCTCCCACATATATTCCCTTCTTCAATCCATCTCTCTTCTGATATTTATTTATATTTATATTTATTTCATTCAGTTCCATTTTTTAAAATTTATTTTATAATTAATAATGCAACTAGTAATTGTAAGTAAATTGGAGCCCGGGGAGGGGGGCGGAGCCGGAGGGGGCGGGGCCAGAGTGGGGGCGGAGCTGGGGAGGGGCAGGGGCGGAGCCGGGGGCGGAGGCAGACCCTAAGGCCCCCCAGGTGATCAGTGACCGGAATTTAGGCCCCCGGTCCGGTAGAAGTTGGACAGCCCTGCTATAGGGCATCGAACTTATTTGAACCAAACCAGTGCTTTGTTGCAATTATGCACCTCTGCTTGCAAAATATGAAGACTGGAGGTTTGCATACATGAAAATCACATCTTCCACAAAATGTTAAAGTTGAAGTAAACATTAAAGCTTTAGATTGTGAGTTAGATTTAAAGACAACACTTTTTTGTATACTAATTGCTTGGAAATAATGATTCTGGAATATAAAAGTCACTATGGTGCCAGGAATAGGTAATGAGGAGAGAAAGGTGAAATAGGAGTAAAATAACAATGTGAAGTAATGAAAAGGATAAACAATGGCAACAATTTGCTGAGAAAATACTTAACCGAGGAGTTGGAATGGCCCCAAACCCCAACAATTCTGAGGTTATTTAAAACACAGTATACTGTATGCCAGGGAGAAATTAAAGCTGTACTTGTTGCTTGAAGTGCAATCAGCAAAGAAATTCCTAACTGACCACCAGCTAAACTGCCACACGTCTGCTTATTGATTATTCATTGAGCCCCTTAACAACTACACTTGAAACCTTTCACAGAGATTTACTCATAGAATCATAGAGTTGGAAGAGACCTCGTGGGCCATTCAGTCCAACCCCCTGCCAATAAGCAGGAAAATCACACTCTTTGAAGAACTGGTCAACTTACAGAATATTCCTGTCTATATTTACCTGTACTTGGGCTCATTATTTAGGGAGCACAAAGATAGCAAGCTTTTCAGAGTTAGCTGGACTATACTAATCTCAAAACAATAAATTAATTCAGGGATGGATTCTTTTTAGTCCAATGGCAACATTGGCTTTGGACAAGGATATCAAGGACCTCGGCATTACTTCGTGAATGAAGATTCTTTGGAAGGACTCATCCCACGCTTTTTACAAGCGCGTTGATGACTAAAAAGGTCAATCTGAGATAGGCAAGTTCGGTTGCAGAAAGCACAACAGAAAGTCTCCTTGGGTGATGTTGTTTCCAAATTGCGGTTCTTTCTGCGTTGTCATCTCTTCGAGACCCATTCGGCATGTCTTCTTGAAAGAGGCTGCAGCATTGTGGATAGTGCATCTCCATGCCTCCCGATGTGAGGCCAGGGTGGACTATTGTTGGTAATCAATCTGGCTAAGCCTGAGATGTTTTTTCAGGGAGTCCTTATATCTCTTTTTGGGGGCGCCTCTCTTGCGCCGACCCGTAGTGAGTTCACCATAGAGTAGTATCTTTGGGAGGCGGTGGTCCTCCATCCTAGAGACGTGCCCTGCCCAGCACAGCTGTGTTCTCAATAGCATGGCCTCAGTGCTGGTGATCCCTGCTTGCTCAAGGACATCAACATTAGTCACATAGTCAGTCCAGTGTATATTTAGGATTGTGCGAAGACAGCGCTGATGAAAGCATTCGAGGAGTCGTAGGTGTTGGCGATAGGTGACCCATGTTTCAGACCCATATAGGAGAACAGACAGTATGATAGCTCTGTACACACTGATTTTTGTGCTTTGCCTCAGGTGCTTGTTGCTCCAGACTCTTTTGCAAAGCCTTCCAAATGCACTATATGCCTTTGCTAATGGCCTCAGTCTAGTGATGACCCTATCTCACTGATTTTTGTGCTTTGCCTCAGGTGCTTGTGATTTATCAGATCTATCTCTTTATCAGTCTTGGCGTCTGAAGAGATGATGCTTCCCAGGTAGGTGAACTGCTGAACGGACTTAAGCACAGATTTGCCTATGCTGACGTGGGGATGATGGTGTTCTTCCCATGGTGCGGGCTGGTAGAGGACTTTTGTTTTCTTCAAGCTGACTTCCAGCCCAAACAGCTCTGCAGCTGTTGCAAAGCAGGATGTTAGGCGCTTCAGGGCTGCTTCTGTATAGGCGACAAGGGCAGCATCGTCAGCAAAAAGCAGCTCACGGACTAGATAGTTTGGATTTGGACAAGGATATCAAGGACCACATGCTGTCTATATTGAGGGACAACTCAGTTTGTGTGAGATGGCTGCTAATATGATCCAAGGATATATCATATTTACTCAAGTCTAATGCTCACTTTCTGTGCTAAATTACATTACCATAATTGAGGTGTATATTAGATTTGATGGTGTGTTAGAATCATGGACATAAATCTACCTGCATCAAATAGGTCATAAGGGACCCTGAGCCCCGGAGATTAGATGGAAAAGCGGGGTGAATGAAGAAGCTATTTTTGGTGGTGTTGCTGTGGCACCCAAGAAAGAAGGAAGACTTGCAACCGAGGTGTTTCTTCGTTTTTAAATGTAATGTACTGTTTATGCATATTGTAAACCGCTCGGAGCCTTCGGGGACTGGTGGTATACAAGTTTGATTAATAATAATAATAATAATTAATGGTGGATCCTGCCTCCTAAATAGCCCTCAGGGTCTCACCCCACCCTCAGCTCAATCTCATGAGATTTTCAGCTGGTGTCATTCATGAGGCCTTCAAAACCTCCCTCTTTTAAAAGTTTTTGAAGGCTTCATGAGTGAGGCCAGTTGGGAACAGTATAAGGCTAGCAAGTTTGCCAAACTTGGACTGACAGCAGGGCAAGGCTTCCCAAATGGCCGTCTTCAGGCTGCCTGCCTCCTTGATGTACTATCTGTACTGTTTCCTCCACTGCTCACACTCACTCAGTCTCACTGCACACCTGCCACCGCCACAAAGACACCCCACTGCTGCCATATAAATATGTAGTACCTGCTACCGCATGTGTGTGATGTGTGTGGCGTGCACATGCGCATATGCCAGCCATGCCTACATGCATGGCAGTAGTGATGGGGCTGGGAAAAGGATATTGGCAGGCCACATTCAGACCACAGGCTTTAGTTTGAGGACCCCTGCTCTAGAGTTAGAAGATTCGGGTGGAGAGGAGACAGATTTCCAGAAATTTGCATCTCCTGATAGCAATGATCTTTCTGAGCCTTAGGAGCCAGGGGTTGAGTTCAGGTCACTAAGCAAACTCCATTACAAGGGGGGGGGGATGAGGAGAATACACACACACTCACCCCTCTATAGGGAATATTAGAGGCAATATTTGTGGAACATATCTTCAACCAGATATATGCCAGAAGCCAGAAGATGTGGGGCTAATTTTGGGAAATAAATAAAAACTCTGCTGTTCCTCTCCAGACTGGAGGTGTATCTACACTATAGTATTAATGCAGTTTGACAACACTTGAACTGTCATGGCTCAATGCTATGGAATCCTGGGAGTTGCAGTTTGGTAAGGCACTAGCACCATTTGGCAGAGAAAGTTAAAGAGTTGTAAAACTGCAGTTCCCTAGATTCCCTAGTATTTAGTAGGCATGGTTTCGAACCCAAAAATGGCGATTCTAAAATCAAATGGGGGGGGTGTGTGATTTTTTTTGATTAGTAAAAGAAAGACTTACAAAAAAAATTCCAAAAATTTCTAAAATGTAACTTAATTACTAACGAAATCCGTTAGTAGTTCGTATGCCAGCGCATGCGCATTCCAGATGGTTTTGGCCTACAACTCCCAGAAATCCTAACAGCTGGTAAATTGGCTGGGATTTCTGGGAGTTATAGGCTAAACTTGAATAAATCACACTGAATTCTAGATGGGACTCTTCAAATAGGAAGGTGGGAGGGAGGGGGTATTCTATTCTTGGAAGCAGCAAAAAGGAGGAGGAGCCCCCCCCCTCGCTCCTCGCTGCCTCTCTCTCACCCCGATCCTGAGGGAGCGAGGGCCCATGTTTGCCCAGGCTGAGAGGAAAAGGAAGAGGCCTGAGGCTGTGAGGAATGGTGGGAGTTGAAGTCCAAAACACCTGGAGGGCTGAAGTTGGCCCCTCATGAAGCCTCTTCAAGGCTTTAGATCCTGGCAGGCAGAAGGGGCAGGAGAGCCGTCCACTCCTCCTGCCCTGCCAGGATCTAAAGCATCAAAGAGTATTGGGGTGAGAAACCAACCTAATGTATAATAGAATGAATGCTACTGTAAGTGCCTAATATTATAAGTAATCCAACTGGTCATATACCTACATTCCATGCACATGCAATAATACAGCAGTAATAACAATGGGTATAAGAAGAGGTAAAATTCAAACCGAAGTATTCTGACTGTGCTCCCTCCTCAAACTGCAAAAGGCTCTTCTCTGAGCCCGGAAAAGCAAAACCCGGGCACAGCGTTTGCTGCCTGGGTGCACACACATACATATTCTTTGGTGGGGGGATTTGCTGCAGAATCCCGGGCTCATAGAGAAGATTCTGCAGCAAATCCCCCCAAAAAGAATATGTATGTGTGTGCACCCAGGCAGCAAACGCTGTGCCCGGGTTTTGGCTTTCCCGCTCATAGAGAAGAGCTTTTGCAGTTTGAGGAGGGACCAGTCAGAATACTTCGGTTTGAATTTTACCTCTTCTTATACCCATTGTTATTACTGCTGTATTATTGCATGTGCATGGAATGTAGGTATATGACCAGTTGGATTACTTATAATATTAGGCACTTACAGTAGCATTCATTCTATTATACATTAGGTTGGTTTCTCACCCCAATACTCTTTGATGCTTTAGATCCTGGCAGGCAGGAGAGGCAGGGAAGCCTGGAAAATGTAAACAGAGAGGTTTGCTCAGAAGTAAATCCACAAAGGAGGGCACTTCATCCAAAGTGCCTCCTTGCAGATTTACTCTGAGTAATCCTCTCTGTTTACATTTTTCCGGGCTTCCAGCCGAAAGAAGGAGCGAGTTTAGGGCTTGCCTTGCCATATACTTATTGGCAAGGGAGGCGGGAGGGTGGTGAGAGAGAAGGAGGGTGCCCCCTTACGACCTAATAACGACACTTAAGAAAATCCTGGCCCCGAAGTTCTATAAAGAAAGTCCACTTCCTGGTTGGCGTTCCAGGTGCGGAAATACTCAAAAGTAGCATTTCTTACGAATTTCTTATGAATCATTTCATTTTCATAACTTTTTTCTCATGCCTAGTATTTAGCCATGTCTATAGTGCAGATACAACCTGTGTCTATGTGACTTAATCTGGAGCTAGTAAAAATAAATCAAAACCACCCTGATTCCTTATTTCAGTTTCAGACAAATTGCTTATGGAGCCCTACTTTCTAACCTTGGAGGTTAGGTGGGTAGAAATGGATAGAATTGGCCTTCCCAACTTCCACTAGGAATCACAT
Organism: Anolis apletophallus; assembly: GCA_030556195.1. Classification (NCBI taxonomy): domain Eukaryota; kingdom Metazoa; phylum Chordata; class Lepidosauria; order Squamata; family Anolidae; genus Anolis; species Anolis apletophallus. The sequence continues at coordinate 23,281,159 of JARBWK010000009.1, read as the reverse complement.
TCTCTCCTGATGTAAATTCAGACAGCTGATTCTGCATCTGTTGTTTAGATTCCAGAAATTATATTTGGAAACATGGCATTCAGTTAGTGTACATTTTTTCCCCAATAGAAATGCCTGGATTTGCATAGCAGCCTTAAAAACTTCAGCAGGGATGGGAAACTGGGAAAGGAGGTATATGCAGGAAGGGCTGCATATGTCCTCCAGACCACATGTTGGTCAGCTTTGGTTTAGCCCCTGTCATTTGAATTTTCAAGTTAGTGCACTTGGTCTGAACATGATCTTTGGTTTACCCTTTCCAGAGTTCAGAATTCCTCTGGAGGTTTGAATCAGGTCCACTTCTGTCTCAGACCAAAGAGTTTAGGATTTTCCATGACCTTTTCTCTCTTTTTTCACATTTGAAGTCTGCCAAAGTCCACGGTTTCAACATGACTATAAACAAACCAACTGAAACCAGATATGTCAAAATGGAATAGCCTCCCCAGTTCCCACACAGAGAAAACGCTGAGAGATCCAAGGGTGAAAAGTGTCTGTCAAAAAAAAAAAAGAATTAAGGAGTAGGTGATCTTTTGAAAATTGTTGTTTCCAAAAACAAACAAAAACAAGAACAACCTTCAGCGTGGCTTTTGTTGTTCAGCAAGTAACAAAATATTTATGAGAAGTGCTTGAAAATAATATTGGAGCATTTCTAGCATTAGCCCTGGACTATTTTTCATCACTTTTCAGTCCTTCTGTCAGAACACAGAATCCCCATCTCTTATCTGCATGGATCTTGTAATACATCTTGCAAGAAAGCAGAGGAGGGTGGGGAAGAAGAATGTGGTCCTTATCAGCAAGTGGTGATAGAAAAACCAATAAATCTCCCGCAGAAGCCATGAGTGAGTTATGAGGGCCTCACCCTTTTATTTACACCATGTATTTTATTTTTGTAAGAATTATGGTGTTGATTCAAAGGATGTATCTGGAAGAAGCAGCAATGAAATGAGAAAAAAGGACAAGGGGAATTGAACTTAACATGTCTCTTTATTACAGTTTAATTTTTAGTTTTCTTTTTTTATTATAATCAGGGAGAGGACCTCACAGCAACTCTTTGAGGAAATGAAAAGAATAGATGCTGGGAGATAGGGGACTGCACATCTAAGGGGGAGAATATGTTTCGCTTGCAGCAGTTCCCAGATTCAGCCCCTGGCATCCTCCTGGGATAGGCATCCATCTGGGAGCTTATGACTGCTTGTAGAGAAAGCAGAAAACAGACAGCTAAATTTCACCAGTGGTCTGTTTCAGTGTAGCAGCTTCCTGTTCATATGAAAGGAATCTGTGCCTCTCTTGGTACTTGCAGAATCCAAGATGCCACTAAATATCATTTGCACAGCTTCTAGCACACTCTGTAGAGATGAATTGCATTACCTTCCTTCATACAGTGTCTGCTAGTTGCGTGTGCAAGGGTGACACACCTCGCGCCAAGAACAATAACACAGACACAAGTGGTTGGATGAAAATGGACACAACTCATTTATTGAAAACAGGAACAAAGGGTTGGCAGCCACGCATGGGTCCTGGATCAGGGCGTACAGCCCCCACGAATGTCCAAAGGCGTTAGCAAGCCTGGGGTGCGAGCAGCCCAATGCCTGTCCACAGAAACACAGCACCCCAGGGGGCGTGGGCGTTATCCCCCTAACAACCAAGGGGCGATAAGCCAGCCCGATCCAGGGGCTATGCCACATGCCAAACATGGAGTTGTGACAAAGAACAATATAACGCATAACCAAGAACAATGCAACAATTACATGAAGAATGAACAAAATGGACACCAACAAGCAATGCAATAAGAAGGGAGGGTGGGAGGAAAAAACAGAGCTGGCCCCACGTGCAGCCTGGGCATCCTCGGGTGGCCTTAAATAGGCTGCCCAGGCAGAAGTGCAGGCCAGCCGGCACAAAGAGGGGGCAGGGCGGGGCCAGCCCCATCATTGGCCGGCTGGCGTTGGTGGCGGGAAACCTTCCCGCAACCGCAGGGGCTTTTGGGAAGAAGAAGCCCCTTCACTCCCCTCAATATGGCGGCGAGGGCAACCCCATCCCGCAACCTGCTTGGCCGGTAAATTGGCCAAGCCCATTGGTAAATGCTGCAGTTTGATTCCAGGACCACCAATAGATGTCAAAATTTGTGGATGCACAAATTCCACTATATATGCAACAGTGTAGTGAAATGGTGCCCCTTATATAGAATGACAAAACCAAGGTTTACTTTTTGGATGACTGAACGGAATCCATGGATGCAGAATCTGCAGATTAGGAGGGCTAACTGTACAATTTACGGCCTTATATGGTCTAGGGCTGGCGTACCTGAGGGCCCGCCTTACCCCTACCAACCCCAAAGATCACTTCGGTCAGAGGACCAAAATTTGCTTGAAGTCCCTAATATTCGGACCTTTCATTTATCAACCACCAGACGCAGAGCCTTCATGATCGTGGCTCCATACTTGTGGAATGCTTTGCTGATGGAAACACGAGCCATCCAAAGCTTACCTTCTTTCTGGAGGGCGTGCAAAACATTCCTTTTCCGGCAAGCATTCGGATCGTGCTGATTAGGATTTTGTGTTTTAATTGTATATATGTATTTTGTTCCTTGGTTATTTGTAAACCGCTCCGAGCCTTTGGGGAATGGCGGTATACAAGTCGGAATAATAAATAAATAAATAAATAAATTCTTCAGGTCTTATATTAGCCTCCCCACAGTTGGTCACCCTCGAGACAAGGTTCCAACCTTTGTCTGCTCAGTGCCACTATGGTGCCTCATGCTATTGCTGCATGAAAAATGTCTCTATGTAGGAAGGATACAATGTCTGGTACATATGGAGATTGTAAAATAAGGTGTTTGTCCTTTTAAATTTAATTTCACTTTATTTCACTGAACACATACACATCCAAAACCGCATTCAGGCAATTATCTGACATGACTTATTGTAAATACGTTGCACATGCAATTCTACAAGGAAGTGTCTTCAATTAACATTGAAGCACCTTTGAAGATATTCTTGTTCCATAGAAAAAGTGTGCACCCACCCCAGAAAGTGCACACTTTCTGGGGTGGGTGTCCACACATTCTCTCAAGAGAATGTGTGGAGGCCCTAACCCTCACCCCCAAGCCCCTAGATCTCTTAGAAAACTAAGAAAAACTTATGTAGCCTCAATTAGGAGCCCTGACAAGCTCTCCTGGCGTGTAGAAATGATGCACCAGGAGAGAGGGGGAGGGATTTTCCTCCCCCTCCTGCTTTCCTGGCGCATCATTTCTATATTAGCAAAACTAGGAGCAGGCTGGCAAACAAAACCAGAAAAACAACGGTGTATAAACTGTAACATAAACCAGGTGATCAATATGAAAGTGGTTGTGTAAATTTTAGGACCATACATACGGTTTGTTGGTATCAAAATAGTATATTTTCACTATGAATCCATCGTGTTTGAAGAAAATCCACAACAAATACAATGTAGACACATCAGCATAAACCCACATAAAGTCCGCAGAAGTCAGTGAGAGCAACAACACAAAGTCCCAGTTTGTTTGTATCCAAAAGAAACTCCCCAATGGGAGAAAAAGTTCAAGGTTTAAATCCACACGGAAAATAAGTGGTTCCTATCCCCGCTAGCAATTGGCAGCGTGGGCACCTCCTCCGGATCAAAACTATATCCTAATGGAAATTATCTCTGGGTGGGGTGTGTGGTACTCCAAACGGGTGGGGTAAGATCCTTCAACACAAGCACCAAAGCCTGGATTAGGAGCAAATGCTCAAACGGGACAATTCCAGGACACGCATGGGCGTCTCCTCCAAGTAGATGCTGTTTAGTTACTGGACCCGACAGCAAGCAAATGCTCCAATATCGCAGCCACACAGAAAACCGTTTCGGAATCCTTTTTCAAGGCTCACAATATATTATATTGCGTCCACAAATCACAAGTAAGTATACAAGTATAAGAAGCAACAACACCATATCATAGCCCAAGTTGATAGTTTGGTATATAATTTCTACATGCCAGGAGAGCGCGCTGAGGCTTCCAATGGAGACTAAATAAGTTTTTCTTAGTTTTCTAAAGGATCTAGGGGCTTGGGGGGAGGGGCGGGTATTCTCACAGTTAACCAGGCTTATATTTAGCCCAGTAAACTGTGGGAATACCATCTGGACTGCAGCCTTCTGCAATCCAGACCCGGAAATAGTGCATTTATCCCGAGCCTTCCAAGAGTTTTCCTGGTTTGTAGCAAATTAATGTGGGACTGTTCAGAATCTTGTCTGGAGTTCCCGCAATAAAGTCCTTGTCTGGACTGACCCCAAATAACACAAACCTAACTGACTTAGGGAACCAGGTTGAATGAGCCAGCATTCAACCATTTTAATCTCTGCTTAGTCTAGACCTCTTGCAGCCTAGGGATGCTAAAAGTTACTTTTGTGCTGTCCGCATCCTGGCCTAATATTGTACCATCATTGGGAACTATGAGCGATAGTGGTGGATTCTTTCCTAAGCAAATTGGCAAAGCAGAAGCCAAACAACAACAATGAAAGATACAAGCATGATATTTGTGAAACACATAAAAGTATATTTACTTGTCAAACATATCCACAATCAATTAATGAAAGCAAAAGGGGAGAGAAA